>PVHY01014734.1:6132-37797 GCA_004024945.1 Uropsilus gracilis | reverse complement strand
ATCTGGTACCAACTGGAGCAACAGGATTGGGAGTCAAGGTCCTGGCATTTCCAACCAGAAGTGCCCTAAGACTGAGGTAAACCCCACGAAGCTCCTTGAGGAGCAGAAGTGGGGCTCTATTCGTTTGGAACATTTGTGAGGGTGTGGACTCTTTCGGTTTGGTTTTTTTTTCCGTATCTGTAAATAAATCTCTTGTCTAGCCTGGTTGTTAAGGTTTGATATCTGAGCAGCTGCTGCGCGCAGGCGGGAGAACCCATAGGAAGGAGGAATTTAAACGGGGGTGTCCCTATCCCCCGATAACAGTATTAATCCTATACTTTAATATTGTAATAAAACAATTATTCACTTGTCCATTTTTTAAATCAAGGATGCAAACAGAGCCAAGAAAAAGTCAAAATAAGTTGAAAGCAGTGCTGGGGCAGGCAGCTAGTAAGGGTGAGAGGGAGGAAGAAATTGAGGGAAAGGAGGGAGGAGCTCAAGATCGAGATGAAGAATCATGGGTGATAGGGTGGAGGAGAACTGTGGGGATACAAAATTATTTTAAAATAAATCAAGGATATACAGTCTAAAATGTGTGTTAAATACTTTGGTGGGTACTGGGAAGACAAAAATTCTCTCTCTTCACTGGGCCTTCAGTCTAGAAATTCTCAAGTTTCTATTGGTTAGAAAAGTCAATAACTGTCTAAAGACTGTAGAGTATTTGCGGAAGAAAATTTGCCACAATTGTCCTATTCATTTTCTCTAAAGTACTAATTGACTGGTTGCTTAAGGCAAATGTGATAGTCTTATGTTAATATTACTTTTTTTTTTTTTTTTTGAGACTAGGTCTCGCTATTTTTGCCCATGGAACCACAGGCTCTTGTTGCCCGGGGTACCACAGACTCAAGCAATCCCCAGCCTCAGCTTCCCAGGTAGCTGGGATGACAGGCGCACGCCACCACGCCCAGCTATTTTTTTGGAACTAGGTCTCGCTACGGACCCCAGGTGGGACTCGAACCGCAATCCCTAGCCCCGGCCACTTCATAGGCTGAAGCTTACAAGCGCGAGCCACCGTGCCCGGCCCCTAATATTACTTTTAAGGGATAAGGATATTCCTACTTAGCAAAGAATATAGACCTCTGAGGAGTTGGTAAGATAGCATCAGAAGAGGTTCCTAGCTTCTATAGTAACTAGGCATTAGATCTGGACAATTTTGTGATTTGGGGCTAACTAGAGGACCTCTGGTGTATCTGCAGACCAGCAGTTACTGCGACAAAAGAGACACTAAAGAAATTCAGCTTCATCAACAGGAAGAGTGTGGAGAGAAGCACACAGACAGTATGGCCAAGACAGGAGCCAGTGGTATTTATCCATGTTCCCATGCTTCTCTGGCAGCTCTAGGAAGAGGAGAGAGAGCTGATTAGTGCACCATTACCAGTAGGGAAATACACAGAAAGGTACTGGGTGAGCCTGAGAGGCAAGGTCACCTGTGAAGAGCACAAGGTAGATAACGGTGTTTTTTCTACCCCTTCCCACAACAGGACACAAGCTTAGTCTGTGAAGCAGCATTAAAAGCATTACCTGCAGAGCATAGGCTAATGGTCTGGAAATCCAAAGAAGAGGGCTGTGAACAGTGTCACAAAAATGAGCCATCCCTGCAAACCACTTTCACCAGTGACTGTCCCCCCCTAGGGCCCTCCCCCACACCTGACTTGCCAACTCTTGATCAGTTCTCCCTGATAGGCAAAGTCATACAACATACTGAAACACCATGTTTTTAAGGAGAACCATTAAAAAGAGAAAATATATACATATTTATAATACATATGTGGAAAAATACAACATATAGCATTGTGAGTTCTTAAAAGAATGCTTAATCATAGAGAAAAAACATTCAGGATCCAGCCACAAATACATAGAAGATTTTTTCTTCCTATCAGATATAGAGCTCAAGAGTCCCATAACAAAGAAATTCAACAAATGGGAGAAAACAAAGAAAAACCTTTTATGAAATATACAAGAAAACTCAGAAAAATGAACTTACTGAGAAACAAAATGAATGAAGAGAAGATGGAAATCAAAGCTGTAAACAAAAAAAAAAAATAGCAGAGATGCAAGATATAAAAAATTCAGTAGATGATATAAAACTATGGAGAAAACTATGGAAATTGAACAAACCAAATGGAAATTCAGATAGTAACCTTGAAGATGGTAATGCATAAAGACTCAGGTGGAAAAAGAAATATGCTGTAAAAATCCAAAGAAACACTTAGAGAATTATCAAAGGAAATATAAGACTAATGGGCATTACAGAAGGGGAAGGGAGAGAAAAAGAACCAGATGACTTTTTCAGAGAAATAGCAGGGGAAATCTTTCCAAATCTGCTAAAGGAAAAAAAAATACAAGTTCATTAGGCTAATGGAACATTTACTTTTCTGATGTAATGAGAACTACAGGAACATAAACACATGTGGCATTTCCATGAGTTCAAGATAGAGTAAGAATATTGAAGCTGGGAAAAGGGGGGGAGAGCAGATAAACTATAAAGATAACCCAATCAAGCTTATGTCTGACTTATCTGAGGCAAAAATGGAATGTTGTATTCAACTTATGTATAGGTAAAACCTGTCAGCCAAAAAATCTTTATCTTGTAAGAGTCTCCTTTAGAGATGAGATATAAATAAAAGTCAGATGAATGGAAGCTAAAGATTTTGTAAACTTTAGAATCCCTCCAAAAAATATTGAAGGAGGCTCTCATATTTAACTAAAAAAGAACAACCAAAAAATTGAACAAGGAAATAAAATAAAAAAACTAAGAACGAAATGGCAGTAGCAGATCCTCATCTATCAAGAATTATCCTAAAGGTAAATGGACTGAACTCATCAAACAAAAGGCACAGAATGACTTGCTGGATCAAAAAATAAAACCCCCTTTGAGTTGATTTTTGTACATGGAGTAAGGGAGTTTTCTTGGTCCATTTTTTTGCATGTCCTAGTCCAATTTTCCCAGCACCATTTATTGAAGAGGCTATCCTTGTTCCAAAGTAAGTTTTTCACTCCTTTGTCGAAGATTAGTTGACTATATATATGTGTTTTTACTTCAGGGCACTCAAATCTGTTCCATTGGTCTGACTGTTTTTGTACCAATACCATGCTGTTTTAATTATTATGGCTTTGTAGTATAGTTTGAAGTTTGGAATTGTAATACCTCCATTCTCTTTTTTTCTGGTCAGGAGGCTTTTTGATATATGAGGTCTTTTGTTATTCCATATACCATAGCATACATAGAAGAAAACTTGGGCAAAACTCTCCATGAATTACAGTTCAGAAATCCCTTTCTGGAAGCATCTACAGATGGCAAAAAAAAAATGAAGGAAAACATAAGCAGGTGGGACTACATCAAACTAAAAAGCTTCTGTATAGCAAAA
The DNA here is from genome assembly GCA_004024945.1 of Uropsilus gracilis. Taxonomy (NCBI): domain Eukaryota; kingdom Metazoa; phylum Chordata; class Mammalia; order Eulipotyphla; family Talpidae; genus Uropsilus; species Uropsilus gracilis. Next base: position 34,390 of record PVHY01014734.1, on the reverse strand, counting down.
GAGAAAAAACTAAAAGATGCCCAACCGAATAGGAAAAAATTTTTCCCCTCCACATGAGTGACAAGGGTTTAATAATAAAGATCCACAAGGAACTCACACAACTAAACAAAAGCAAAACAAAAAAACCAATCAAAACATGGGGAAAAGAACTAAAAAGACACTTCTCCAAAGAGGAAATACAAATGGCCAACAGGCACGTGAAAAATTGCTCAACATTGCTAGTAATAAGGGAAATGCAAATCAAAACCACAATGAGATACCACCTCACACCAGTAAGAATGGCCCACATCCAAAGAATGGACAACAAGAATTGCTGGCGAGGATGTGGAGAGAAAGGAACACTACTACACTGCTGGTGGGAATGTAAACTAGTCCAACCTCTATGGAAAGCTGTGTGAAGGACCCTCAAGCTAATGAAAATGGAACTACCATTTGACACAACAATTGCTCTCTTGGGAATCTACCCAAAAGAGATCTCAATGTGGGTACAAAGGGACACCTGTGCTCGGATGTTTACTGCAGCACAATTTATAATTGCAAGGTCATGGAAACAACCTAAATGCCCCAAAACAGATGACTGGATGAAGAAAATGTGGTATATATGCACAATGGAATATTACTCATCAATTAAAAATGACAACTTCAATGATTTTATAACATGGATGTACTTAGAAGAAATCATATTAGGAGAAACAAGTCATAAAGAAAAAGACAGAAACCAAATGGTTTCACTAATGTATGGGATATAGTGAAAAAATAAAGAAAAGACTTGAGGAAAAGTCAAAACAAGCTAAGCACCAAACTGAAGTGCACAACATTGAGCAGGAGGGAAGTGGGGGGGAATGGAGGGGCGGGTGGGGGAGTAAATCCCTGGGATTACAATGTTGTGAAATTTATATATAAATTAAAAAAAACATTTAAAAAAATAAAACCCATCTGCTGCCTATAAGTAATGCACCTAACCTGTAATAATAAGCATAGGCTTAGAGCAAAGGGTTGGAAAATAATTCTACAAACAAATGGGATCCAAAGAAAGGCAGGGACAGCAATACTTACACCTGATAAAATAGATTTTTAGTTAAAAAATGTTACAAGAGACATGGAATGGACTCTATATAATGGACTCTATATAATGATTAAGGAAACAAAAAATCAGGAAGCTATAACACTTATCAATACAATAGTCACCAAATGAAGGAGCTTTAAAATAAAAAGGGAGTTATTACCAACTCTGAAAACAAACATTAGCAGTAACACAATAGACACTGGGAATTTCAACACCCTACTTTCACCAGTGTACAAATCAGCCACACAGAAAAATAAACAAGGAAACAACAGACTACAACAATGAATTAGACCATATGGACTTAGTAAATATTTCTAGGACATTTGTTCCCCCCAAATGCTGAATATACACTCCTCTCAAGTGCAAATGGGAATTCTTCAGGATTGACAATTATTGGCTCACAGAACATGTATCAATAAATTCATGAAGATTGAAATCACACCCATTTTTTTTCTGATTATAATGGAATCTAACTAGAAATCAATCAAAAAGGAAAGCGGAAAAGATTTCTAAAGTATACAGACAGAACAACACACTGTTAAATAACTATTGGTTTAATGAGGGAACCAAAGAAAAATTTAAAGTTGAAAAAATACCTGGAGACATATGAAAATGTGAGCAAAACTACTGGAATAACTACTAGAATATATGGGAACCAGCAAAAGCAACTTCAAGAGCAAACTATCAATGCAAGCCCACATCAAGGAGCTTTGAAGGTGGGTATGTTATGGTAACATACATGTAAAGGGTGTGATACTTTACCTGTAACTCATGTACAATGTTGTAATCCAATGTCATCTCAATAAAATATTTATGTGTGTATTACTTAAAAAAAAGAAAATATACCTTGACCTAAGATTCCCATGTGTTGCAATTAGCTTCTGATTGTGATCAAAAGAAGTAGGGCAGGCAAGTAATAGATCTTAAGGATGTATAATAATTGTTGGAAAGCATGAATTTGAGTCATTTCCATATAAATTTTTATTTGCCTATTTATTTATAAAATTTATATTTTATATTTCTTAGCCTCTAAATTTTCTAACAAGATCCTTTCCTGTTTAGACAAAAGTATCTTACACTTTTTTATATCAATAGTACGTATTGGTGCTTAATATTTATTGATGACCCACTACTACTATAATAATTTAAATTATATTGTAAGTGCAAAAAATGATCTGAAATATATCAAATTTAACTTATGGCTACAAAAAATTTTGATAACATATTCTTGTAAGATATTTTGTATTAACTTCAAAATTGAAGTTGAGTTTTAGCCATCATTTAAATACACTTTGGGGTTATATGAGGCTATTTCTTGAAGCTAAATATAATGATGAATACATAAGTTTGCATTTCACATTCTCCCTTTAAAGAACTAATTCAGCTTATCTCTCAGAAACAGATTTGATTAATTTAAAATATGCCCTTGGATATTGACTTTTCAGAATGGAAATCCACACAAAGCTTGGTGCACACATAAGCTGTGTACTGATGAGGGAAAAATAAAGAAACAAACGTTGGAGTCAGCAGAATCCAGGCCACTTTCTAAGGGCTTGATCTTAGTATCATAAAGTGAACATCTAATTCTTTATCATTAATTCTGTTTTTGATGTAATTGGTAAAATATGCATCATGATGTTCATTGCATGACATATTTATGTTATTTGAAATGATTGCCTGTAAAACATACCACTAAGCAAGGAATTAATGTAGCAAGTTCTGTGACTAATCCCATTTTTTTAGGTAAACAGTATTTGTGGGGGATGGAAGAATAAAAGGCTCAGTGAATATTCACTTACTGACAAATTATAATGGTTGAAGTCATAATAGAGATGACTTTGCTTATATAAGTAAAATTTGTATTAGCTGTTAGAGGCAAAAAGGCTTGGAAAATACAAAAACTGCTATCAATTTATACTGAATTGCAACCAAGTATACAGTAAGACTTTTCAAAGAGAAGACAAATTAGGAATGTTTTTTAGTTTTTCTCCCTGGCCTACCTTGTTTGTAATATGGAAATAGCTGATTCGGTGACCTCTCTTCCCTAGGCCGGACATACTATATGACCTTGAACAGCAATTTCAAATGATGCAGTACATGCATTTGTTGAAACGCTTAGACATTTCCTCAACTACAGATTGTTGTCCAGTGAGTGAGCATTAGAATCTGAAATCTCCTCTAAGGGAAACATCCAAATACACTATTTCAAAGCACTGATGAATGTGAGCCAAATCTGTTTTTTTAATCCAGCAGCAGCTTCTACTTGCTTTGTATTATGGTCCTAGTTACTTAACCGTTACAAAGTCAATAATAAGTACTAAACAGATGGTGGTTATTGCATGATTTTATTAGTAAAGTGGAATATGTAACTGTTCATATGTTATAGAGGTGTTGAGAGGTGAAGTGGTAGAGCGGTGGGAGGGAGTTTAGTCTTCATCCTAGTGGTGTTGTGGTTTAGTATGACGATTCTTAAACAGCAGTGCCAGTTTTGTGAGATCAGAAATTTATATCAGGAGATTATTTATTAATATAGACTTACATTCATCCCATAATTTTTGCTGCAGCTCTGCTTTCTTTACTCATCAACTTACCAATGGGCAAAACAAGTACCTCATCTTCAACTTTTTCATGTTTCCATAATAATTGTCAACATTTAAGATAGAGCAACAACCATAAGAAATACTTGCCCACATAGTTTCAGTGTAAAAATAAAAAAATCCAAACACAACTATGGGGTATTAAGAAAATGACAAGAATATGACAAATCAAGCCTGTATCATGATGCCAATTTGTTTATTAAAAACAAATTCTTAGCACTAAATATTTACACAAATAATAATTAGAAAACAAAGAAATGACATGAAAAATCTAGAAAACTAAGACCAGGAAAATACTAAAAAACTAGAAAAAATAAACAGATAATCTGGCTTCCGAACAAGGCTCAAGCTCTAATGCAGAGCTGCCTCTTGGAACACAATTCTTTCAGTTTACTCTTAAGTTCTAGTCACCATTGTTTTAACTTTCTCCATTACATAAACTCAGAAGTAAGAATTTCTTCTTCCTCCCCTGCCTCCCCATTTCCCACCCTCTCCCCCCCTCCCCTCTCCCTGTCTCTACCCCCTCCAATCCCCTCTCCACCCCCTCCCTTCCCCTCTTCTCCCTTCTCCCTCCTTTTTTTCCACATTTGTCTGAATTTGGTGTTGGTATTTGGTAATAGCAAAACACTATTCCAGTTTCAGAAAAAAAAAAATTTAGAAACTTTGCAAATTCTGACCTTGAGTATTTTAAATGGTGGTAAAAGTTGCTCTTTGCTGAACTTATGGAAAGACACATATCTTCTTCCTTCAACTTAACATGAAGCGTAAGAGATGCTTCTGTGAAGACAATTCATTTCCGAGGGGGGATGGGCAGGCGATTAGAATAGCCCAGCAGCATTTCCTTCCGGGGTCATGCTGGAGGAACACGAAACCCAACACACTGACAAAGGGGTAGACAGCTGGAAATCAGCACATGTTCCCAGTTCCTGTCTCTGGGAGGCAACCTATGATCAGCCACACACAAACTTTTCTTGTGCAGTCAGCCCCTCTGAAGGCAAGGGGAGGGGGTCCTGTCACAGCGCAGGCACGACCAGATCTGTATTTAGGGGGAGGCGTGGCTGACTCAGCTCCTGCTCGTGACTTTGGGTGCTCATCAAGGTCTATTGTGAGGTGTGTGGCTGCACCAGTATTCCAGTGACTCTAACTTAGATGCATAATGATGCCTGTCCCAGGAGGTTTTTTTTTTTGCTGAGAAATGATGCCAAAATTGTGCTAAAAAGTTCTCCAGTGTTGCTAAAGTGCACCCTCCAAACTGGTGTCACAGACATAACTATTTCTCACTTTGTGATGGCAAAAGACACAGAACCATCAACCAGTCATATAATTTTTATCCCCAAGAGCTTATTACTAAAATTCATCCATATTACAGATGAGACAATTCAGACCCAGGATGCTCAAAGTTCTTTTTAAGTTTTCTCAGCTACTTGTTAAAGTGTTTTCAGATTTGATTTCCTGGTTTGAGCCTTTTTTCTCCGTCATTCTGTCTCTTCCTCCACCTATGTTCTACATGGGGATCTGTGTATTTGGCTGCACATGGGGATGAAGAGAATGGCTGGTGCTGCTCTTTGTCTATATTCATGGCAGCACCACTCTGGGCTAAGGCGGGGAGGCTTTTTTTTTTTTTTTTTTGCTTTGAAATAAGTTCTTCTGACTAGACAATTCCTCCCAGGACTCAGTTATTAACTGATACATCCTTTTCCTTAAAACATAAAGATGTTCTTCCTAGTCCAATTAGGGAACATAGCTGTCTCCTCCTTAGGATGAGATATTTTGCAACAACCTTTGTTCTTTTTATGGGTGGAACTCAGAGGAATAGAAACAAGGTAGGACATGGCCAGACCTTTCCCCTGCACGTACACCAGGAAACAGTAATATGTAAGCATGTCTCTCCTGCACACACACCAGGAAACAGTGATATATAGGGTTAAATTCTTTCTTGAAGCAGAAGCTCCCAAGGTCCTTGCTCAAGTATTTGTTACACTTAGGAGATGGGTCTAGAGGCCAACAGAAAGTGACAAGAGCTTGACTCACATCTTTGTTTTAACTTGCAAATCTGCTTCTGTAGCTTGCTTTGCTAATATAAACCCTTACTTCCAAAAAGTGGGACTGTTCTCTGCTTGTTGTTATGGGGGAGACAGTCCCACCTGCTTAATAAGGGCTCATTTTTAATCAGACCTGGAGACTCTGGTTTTGTGTCTAGGGGGTTACTCTATAACACTTTGGGCAAAGAAATCTGTGGCTGATTAGTGCTACTAGGCATGACCAGGTGTGCCAGTCTCAGCAGGGAATCAGGCTTTGGCTCAGCAGAGGGCACCCCTCTGCAGGATATGAAAGATGATTCTCTAAAAGGAGAGTCTATGCTAAAAGAGGGTTGTCTTGATTCAGTGGGAGGAAAACAGAACAAGGGTTTAGGAGATTGGGATTGTTATCTGACTTCAAAGAAACTTGTGCAGGTGACTGGCAAAGTTATCTCATCTCTTAGGGCTCATTTGTTTAATTCTGAATCAATGGAATTGAATTAGTCATCACTTTTTTCCTGTAGCAAATACTAATGTGTCTTTTTTCTTTCCTTCCGTACTCATTCTCTGGGACAATGGAACTAGTAAGGGGTGAGACCACCTAATATTTTTTAAAGTCAAAACTATTTTTTATAGTTAGAAATGTATCTTTTTCTTTATATATACATATCTATTGCACCATTGTCTACCCTGAGAGTCTCCCACCATCTGATCACCGTGAACCATCTTAATCTCTAAGATGTACCCATCTTGCCCCAATTTTTTTCCCTATCAATTTGAGCGACAACTTTTGCATTGGTGGTGTCTGCTCTCAGGTCAGTGTGATGGGATCAGCTACTGGGGTAGCAAATGAAAGTCAATGTCAGTTTTTAAAAAAGGGGGTGGTGGATTTGTTTGGTGACAGGCTCCTCAGAAACTCTGTTTTTGGAGGCCTGCTCCTGACAGCAGTGAACAAAGGGGTGATGGCGTATCTGCGGTGACTCTATAAAATCTTCTAAAACTCCTGACTCTACCCTGTGGTGGTGCCAGGAAAGATTTGGCCTTGAAAACTGATTCTGCCATTAAGAATGCCCTTGGGGAGGGAGGCACAGGAAACCTTAGGGTCTCCTGTTTTAAGGGGTCAGATTCCAACGTGGTAAAGCACAACAATATTCAACATAAGGGAGCAGCCACTGAAGGGGTTGGGGGCTGGGGAAAGGGGACAAAAGAAAATAATAGCATCAGCATTCCCCATATTTCATCACCCCCCAAAATAGAAAGATGTTCAGATGCCACTGGCTAAACAGGAAGAGCTGGCTCAATTACCTTCACTCATAGAAAAGGCCCCCTGCCATCAGCACATATTAATTTACAAATTTCAGGTCCACTTGACAATCTGAAGAGTTGGTTCTCTCCTCCCCTTACCACAGCTGAAAGCTCTCAGACCTCACTGTTGTGCCAGAGTTTGAGAGGCATGTGATGTGCGTCCTGTTTTTACATTATCCCTGCCCACTCAGCTGTTGTGAGCTGAGCAGGAACCAGAACCTTCTGGGAGCTGCAAATGATGCTAGCTCATCTTTGTACTTTAGGTTCAATTTTCATTGCCCTAATATTAAGAGTGTTTTCTTCCTCTTCAACCTTCCCCACCATGCCCTGCGATTAGGTGAAGGATGAAAGACTCCGGCATGAAAGGAAATCCAAATCACCCTCTCTAAAAAGTCAAAGTTTTGTGGTTGTCCATCATTTTCTTCTCTCACTGGCCATCCACAAACTAACAAAAGATGGTAACATTAAAGCTTTATAATTTCTCTAAAGGTTACTATATAAGGTGCCAGGCCTGGGGGTAGCAGAAAGAATGTATTCTCAAAGCCAAGTACCCTTACTTGCAATTTCCCCTGGTTACTTGTATCCATAAAGATAAGTTTATGTGATGACTTTTTCCTCCTAAACTTATGGGCTGAAATTGAAAAACTCCAGTGTTGGGGGAACCACTCCATCCTTGTTTCCAATTGTAAGAGCAACCAGCCTGTTCGTGATGCCCATTGTCATGCAAGCTTAGGACTCACCAGTCTGCATAGGTTTCTATTGGTTTAGCAGTTACACAGACACACCAGGCAAGGCAGGACCAGATTTGGGGGGCTAGGAGGCAGGTGAGCTTCCAGCCCCCCAGGAACCTTCACACTCTTTCTCTGGGTTCTCTATCTGCTATTCTCTCTAGCTCTCTCATACTCATGTATATGCTTTTGTTCTTTCCATGTCCTTTCAGCCCCTCTGTCCTAGGTTCAGGTGTACACACTTACACATGCGCACACCCACTGGGCTGCACAGTCATGGGAAAGACACAGTACCCCAGGTGCTGGTTATTCAGTTCGATGGGGGAAAATGCCTAACTCACTTACTCTACACCCAGTAAGATCCAGTTAGAGTTTTTGACTTCATCGTATTCCCTGAGAATAAGACCTCACCCTAATAGTGAAAAAAATAAAGGTAAATATTAACAAAATAAAACACTCAACTGAGATGTTTGTTTTATTGAAAAAACAGATTTTGTTTTAGACTGGGGGCTTCCGTGGAGTAACTTCTCAAGATAAATGTGAGTCACGAGCAAGAGGTGAGGCAAAAGCTATTAATTCAAAGTGATAGGAAATTAGAATTCATCTTAGATTTATTGGTTTCTGCAACATTTTTCATCGGCATTAAAGTCACATTAAGTAATAAATCTTCGGATGAAAATTTTGCCCATTGAGTTCAGGTGTATTAATGATAAATGTAAACAATAGTATCAGTTCTAATGTCTCTACTGATTGTTAAAACACCCCTGTTTGACAAAAAGAGAAAGAGGCAAGATATTAAAGACTCAACTCAAGCCACTGGCATATCCCGGAATAATTCAAAAATCATAAAATTAATTATTTCCTTCCAGTGGGGGTAGTTGAACTTAGGTTTTTTTTTTTTTTTTCTCTCATTGACCATGCAAAACAGGACACAGAATTAAAGTGTCTGAGGGGTGAGAGGTGTCCTTCATCCTTCCCTACCTGGTATAGCAAGATTTGGAACTGGCTTAGAAGACAGAAGCTTGAACTATTACAGTTTTGACCAGAAGTTATCCCCAGAAACTGAGCTGAACTTGAGAGCCAGAAGCCTAATCTGGCATTTCATCCATTTATTTATGATGGCTAACAGAGTTGCTGGCATGTACCCAGTGTCTTTCTGGAGAATTGGGACATATCAGTGGAATAAAGACCTCTGTCTTTATGAAGCACACATTCTAGCAACAGGAAACAAGCAACAGATGTGATTGTTAATTTAATGCTACAGTGTGTTAGAAGCTAAGAAATTCTAAGGGAAAAAAATTGAGTAGGGTTATAGGGTTAGGGATACCATGGGTGTATATGTAGCTTATGGATTTCCTATTAGAACAGTGGTGACAGGGAACCTCTCTTTAGAGGTACCCCTTAAATAAAATGCATGAGGACCTTAAATACAAGACTAGTTGGGGCAAAGCATGCCAGCAGGAATTGCTTATTACAAAAGCCACAAACCTGGTAGGTTGTAGTGAGAATAAGGAAGTAAGCTGACTGGAGCAGAGATGAGGAAGGCAGAGACTAGGAGAGACAAAGTGAAGAGGACATAGCTCTTGTAAGTCACACTGGGTACCTTGGTTTGATTCCCAGTATGATGGGAGCTATTTTAGGTGTTATCATGCAGCTCAACAGTTCAGTTTCAGTGGTGTTATCTGCACAGAATGTGCAATTATTACTTCATTTTTTCATAAACATTGAATTCTGTCTCTGATAAAACTGAGACAAAGTTTGAAATCATAGCTGTTATTTTTAACCATGGCTGTGAATTAGAAAGCCCAGAGAATTTTTAGAGCCTACTAAAGCCAGTACTCTCTCCAAAGTGTTCTGATTTAAAAGACCTAGGAAACTGCCGAGGAGTCAACATTGAAAAAAAAAATAATAATAACCAGAGCAAAATACTGAACTTCTGGAGTAATTGTAATATGCTTCCAGAATCATACAATTCTACATTAGATGTTTTGAAGACAAAGATAATTAATTTCTACTTAAACTAACAGACTATTTTTTTATTTAAAATTTAAAAGAAGCAAATTTTAAGACTTTATATGAAAGCTTCACACTATAGCATTAGACATTACACACAAAAGGAGCTATGCAGCTAGAGATTTTAATCTTTTATTCTCCCTCTGTGTAAATGAAATCTCCACTTATGACATGTAATGCCAAGGGACTTGCCTTCATTTAAATTCACTTACAGTTTCCAAGAACTGTTTTTTAAGAGTAGAGATGTCTCTAAATATGTACATCTCTTAGATGGTGACAGGACTGAACTCTGTCCCTCATGCCCGCAATTTATATGTTGAAACCATATATGTGAGACCAAATACCATTGAGATGGTATTTGGAGATAGGTGGCCTTTAGAAGGTCATTAAACTTAAATTCAGTCAGGAGGTAGACCCAAATCATATAGGACTGGTGACCCTATAAGAAGAGAATGGACGGAGATCTCTGTGCCCAGGCACTGAGAAAAGGCCCTGTGAGGCTAGAAAGAGGTCTCACCAGACTCCAAATGAGCTAGAACCTTGAACTTGGGCTACAAGTGTCCAGAGCTGTGAGAAGATAAATTTCTGTTAAGTCACCAGCCTGTGGTATTTTGTGGCTGCAACATAGCACATAAATCCTATTAAAGAACCTGAAGTGTGGTGAACTGGACAAGCCTAACTGCACAGTTATTTCTCTTTCCTGAGCAGGCTCCTCTGTCCAGGTTTTAGGAGAGAGGGAGGTTCCTGTCTCAGTACATATTTCACTTCATCAGTGCTATTAAGATAAAAGCAAAACACCCAAGTTCAAGGGACCACTGTGCACGCAGCATATGTAAGAGCAAAGGAAAAGCAAAGCAGCTGATAAAGAGCCTGGGAGCAAACGCTGCAATTTCTCTGTCCTTCTTAACCATCCTATCTTTCTGATAAGAAAGGAAGGGGGAGCCCGGCTGTCTTCCCCAGAGACATTGCACCACAGTATGTAAAACCACCTTTGGTTATTTCAAGGTGGGTTTTGCATTTTTGACAACACCACTGTTATTATTATCATCATAGCAATGAATTCATTATCCATGTCATTCTCACAATTCTAAAAAAATTGAGATACTATTTTCACCCCTTTTCACAAAGGAGGAAAATTTTAGAAAACCCGAGAAACCTCGCCATTGAGACCGCTTGGGCATTGCATTGCTGGCTTTGGACCTACTCTCATCTCCTGTTTCGTACCCTCCTCCCTTCCACTGCAAATAAAGACTAGAGTCCATGCTCAAAAAATTCCCAAACCCGCTTAATAAATAGAATCACATGGTGGCCATTTTTGCTCAGAAATTTCCTCAGATAAAATATTCTCAGAATTTGCATGTCTATTGTTCACTCAAGAAATGGGCATAGCTGCTTTTATTTTCCTTTGGGTAATAAATGACATAGGTGACAGCAGTGTGCTGTGACATCAAAGATAAAATATTTTGCAAACAGCACTCAGTAGATTTCATCTTCTCCCTTGGAAACTCCTAGCTGCCTACTCGGCAACTCCTAGCAGCCTACTCATTTTAAACTGACTCGATCATCACTCTCAAACGCAGCAGCCAAAATCCTACGATGTTTGTGGAGGGAAAGTCCATTCTCCAAAAGCCGGATTACCCAGATGGAACAGAGAAATCTGTTACTGACCTCCAAATATCAACAGTGCATAATTAGCAGCTGCTAAAATAATAGAAGTCAATTGAACAAAAATATGGTCGTCTCCTCATTCATTTATTAAATACCTTATGTTTCCAAACATTGCTTTCCACAGTAGCTAAAAAGCCTTCCTAGGGCATTTCAGCAAGCATCCCTGGGCACTAAACACAGGACATTGACAGACATTTTTGGACAAACTCCTAAAATAAGTGATCACTACATCGAAAAGGCAGGCTCAGATATGACTATTTTACATCTGCCTGATGAAAAAAATACATTTGTCAAAAGCAACCTTTAAGTGGGCTGCCATTATCAGAGACGTCAGCAGTCTGTCTCCCTGGGAGACAGCAAAACCCTGCATTTATCTAAATTATCTCAGTAATATGACAGAGTGATTGCTCACTAATGGTCAGTAACAGTTTTCTTTGTCATTTTCCTAGCCATTACCTCCTCAGAATGAACTCTACAATAAACTGCTTGCAGTCCGTGACTAGAATGGCAATTCCTTCTTCTGTTTGTGACTAGTTCTTTTAAACATCTGTAGTTGGCTCTCACAGTTGTGACATTTTCATTTGGTGAAAAAGACTATATGTCTTAGAAAGTCTGATAAATGCAGAGATACAATTCACGCAAACAAAAAATAACGTCACATTTCCCCAGAGGGTGAGTCATGTCTTTTATTTAATGCTCTGATAAAGCTGTAGCGACACTGTATTCAGAGTTGGTGGGCATAGGTACAGGTGTGGACTCTGTGACTGTATTAAGCTGCTCTCAGATTTTCATTTTTCAGATCATCCTCCTTTGAAGATGCTGATGACACAGTAAAAGCAATTATGCTTGTGAGTAGATTTCAGGACTATTTTGCTGCAACATTGTGAGTGCCCAAAGCTCTGGTCCTTTCTGAGGAATAAGGGAAAAATTTGTGGCTGTATATAATTGTCTATCCAAATAGAGGCTAGACTAGTCTCCAAAAATATTCGAAGCCAAGGCAAAGGGCAAATAATAAGAAAATAGAACTTTACTCTCAACAAAGAGTTGAGGTTATTTTTTTTATTTAAATAAAAATTTAAACATGTGAAGAATAAACGTTTTCTGACCATATCAGGAAAAAGTAGTTCATTGCAGTTCAAATGGCAACTTGACTGGGTAATACCATAAGAGGAACCAAAACAGTGACCAGGACTTAGAATAGCAACCTTGTGGCTGCTGTTAGAAGGATGAACTGCGTCTGCTGTGCTCCTCTATGTAAAACTGTCACCTTATGGAAGTTGAAGTGAAGTGAGTGGCAGTGCTATAGATACAAATATTAGAAATATGATAATAAAATATATACATAAAAACTAGGAATATTCCCACTGTGCATTTATGTACAAAGTGAAAGGTCTGCAACTTAGTATTTCCTGGGCAAATCAGGGCAATCTCAGGCACACTGCTTGGTGATTGCTTTGACTTTTTGTGTGTTAAAAGCAACCTTATGATCATTATTTTCCCGGGTCACACCAACTTGGAGTGATTTGTTCCATAATATCGGGACATACGTATCTGCTTATCAGCATAAGTATCCCAATTTAATTTTGGAAAGTTATGATCACTGAACTTCACTAGACCCATGGCAGATCTAAAAACAGGCTCATTTCCTATCACACATTGTTTCCTTATCCTATTCTACTTGGTCCATAAGGCCCATCACTTAACCTAACTCCCAGAGGAGGTATATATCCAGCTGCTGACTGCTGATTTATCTGGCAGCCTCCATACCATGGACATCTCTAAATTATCATATCCAGAACAGCAAACTCTTTAGTCCCCTCCACCCCCGACTTGTGTTAGTCGATTAAGTTTCACAAATGATAAAAGTAGGAGTTAGCTTAGAGTTCGTCTCCTCCTTCACCTCCAGGTCAAACCCTGTCCAGTGTACTTTACTCTCCAGAATGCCTACCTTCCAACTCTGCATATCTGATGCCATGGCATATCAGGACCTCAGCGTCCCCTGTATAAACAATCTCAGCAAACTCTAAATCCATTTCCAACTGCTGTAATTCTAGGTCATTTTCCTGCTTTCACTTTTAAAAGAAATTTAAAAAATCTAACTATTACCAATGAACCTAACATAAACCAAAAAAGAAAAATGAGTGGAGACTGAGAGACTGAGTGAATACAAGGGGGTGAGGGTAGAGGAGGGAAGGCATGCCAGTAACCATTTACCTTATTTATTTATGTAAGAATTTATAAAAATTTAGAAATAAAATTAAAGATTAAAAAAATCTATTTCCTTGTTATTCTCCTAATTTAACATACATAAGATTTCTCCAGATTCCTTATCATGGCATTTTATTTAGTCCCAGGCCAGTTTCTGCCACTTAATTTCTAAACCCCACTCTGAAAACCTTACACCCTCATCACAGCCATGGTGTAGAGATTTCATTGTATTTAGCTTCTGTGGTGTTTTTTTGTCAAATTGTTTTTTCCCTCTTTCCTCCACTTTTATGTATCTTTTAAAAACAATCTGAATCACATCTTCTTTGTTTAAATTCCATTTCATCCCTGAAGTAAGCTAACCTTACTTAACACTTTTTCCATTTGAATTTTCTGTTCTCCATGCTTTCTAGTTCAATTTCCATGCCAATTATAGCACTTAACATGCTAAATTGTAATCATTGACTGTGACTCTTGCTAGTCAGCCAGCCCCGCCAGGCAGAACTATTTTTCACTCCTCTGTGTCTTAGTACTCAGTGTAACACCCACTCTTCAAGAATATATCTTATTTTGAACAACTACACATGGTCACACTTGACATTCTCAAGTTATCTTATATTTTCCTTTTAAAACAATGTATAAATAATTTTTTAAGCACTGCTTTTCTCATATAATAGCATTTCAACTCTGAAGACATTACTGTCTGAATGATAATAATCTATCCTTTGTGGAGTGGTCAGAGGTTAATCATCCAATCGTTCCTGAAGAAACAATAAGCATTCTCTGAATAACAGAATCATAGATTAGCAAGGGGATCAACCAAATGGTTTGAGGGGTTGTCAGGTAACCTATGTTCTACAACTAGTATGAGGTGAGAGAGATTCATAGACACTGCCCCAGAATAGTCACTGCTTAGATTCACTCCACCTTTTCAAATATACTCCTTGATGTTGTTTGAATGTGACATAAAATTGGAGGGTGGTGGACTTGCTAAGGGCTTTTCATACTATTCTTCTCCTGAACAACGAGGTGCTTGGTCATGTCAATGTCCATGAACCTATCTCTGAGAAGAGGCATGGAGCCACCCCATTTAATAGGAGAAGGCTAAAAATATTATGCATTAAACTGCACAGAATCTATAAACTCATGGTCATACTAGAGCCCAAAGCTGAACGATCAAAGAGTGGAAGTCCCAATTATAACAAAACCTCTTTTATCTTCTTAGTGGACCCTGAAATTTTGATCCTATTGTGATCCAGTACAAGGACGGAGTTCACAATGCTAAGTGAAAGTCTTCAGCGGAAGCTTACATTATCAAACCAAAATGACTATGGAATGTTTTATGATATATTCCCCACAAAGGGTACAATTTTACAAATCTTAAGTTTAAAGGAATAAACTAACTGTCTCTCATTGCTTAGTAGTTTGTTTTTTGTCAATTAACTCTTTTCCTATGCAAGTCTAGTAGCCTTTCTACAAGTCTGAAGTAATATGCCTGGAATTCATTTTTAGGTGCAAATTATTTTGAAGAACATGTTATTCACCTTTGTGAGAGATAAATGTTAACATAAATCATCACACATTTTCTCAAAAAGGCTGAAAAAAATGCCAAATACTTAATATAATTATCTTGTCCACTTTTCCATTTTACTTGATTATTAATGTGTACTGTTTAACTTCTTTGTCTTTCTTCCAGATTAAGGGACAAGTTACTTGAAGCGAGACTATATTTAATTCATCTTGTATCCTGTAAAGAACCTAAAGAAGAAGGTTAATATTATTATTGCACTTAGAATTAATGATAAGAGACCAATATTTGGTATTACCTGGTTTGGTAATCATCTATAGGTCCTAAGTTTTAGACTAAGAAGTTCTCTATCTGGAGCACCTCTATGTCACAAACAGATGAATGCCTAGTGCTTCATGAAATCCAGAAAGAAGTGAACTGTGGTTAAAACATGACCACATACAGGCAAAGCCTATGTTTGTGTTTAATAGAATATCCATAATGGGTAATCACTCCTGGAACCAATATAATTTCTATTCCAAAACTTCAAATGTCTCAAGTAAACATCAACTAAAGAAAAGCTTCCTTTTCTCACTAGAGTATATCCAGAGAGGATTGACTGATATGGTATAGATATAAAACCATACCATAAGAGAATGGTTATTTACCTAGAAGAGCTAAGTAAATACAATGCCAAGAGTTATCATGCAAAAGCAAGGAAGAAAATAATGTTGCTCTTTCTTATCCCAGCTAACAATATTAGACTCTAAGTGAATCACATTAGAAAGGAAGAGAAATGTATATGGGGGAACTAAGGGGGAGAAACAGAGAGAGAGAGGAAAAGAAAAGGATAAAAGAGAGTTTAAGAAAGATAGTTTTATTTTCAGTCTTTCTATGAAGAAACTTATAAAGGTGATTCCCTCCTTTAGAGAGAGCATACTAGATGACATTTAAAGTCCTTTCTAATTCCATATTCCATATCTGGATATTTATTTTACTCAGAAGGGAGTGAATGAGTGATAGAAATAATGACTCAACTCCAAATGGAGATTTAATAGCAATTTTTATTGTCATAGTTACTCGACCTCCAGTTTAAAAAAATTATTCCAGTGGAAGCATATTGACAATAAATCTCCTTGATAGTCCTCTAGTCAAACAGCAGCAGTATTTTGCACAAAACCACAGACACAGTCTGATCTTTTTCATCAGAAGTACAACAGAAATCTGTTGGCTGACTGCTGCACACTCACACAAACTCATTTAAACACAAATGAGACAATCTGGATCTTGCAAACTGGCCAGAGTGACGTTACCTTCTGTGCTGCATGTCTGTGCTCCCAGACTCAATTGCATGACTGTCTGCATCCTCCACTGGGCAAACAGCTTGATTTAAATACCTGTTGTGCAGAGAGGCATTCTCTAGGGTTTGAACATGGTGATCTCTCCAGCTAAGAGAATGGGAGTTTTAGTGTAGTATGAATGTTGTGTTACTCCTAGAAAAGAAATCTCATTTGGAGACCAGTAAACTATTTTGTTTCGTAGGAGCCATGTGTATCCCTTGTGAGATAACCCAACCAGCCCAGAGACAGGACACCCAAATGCCACAGAAATGTAATACCTTTTCATAAGGAGGCATGGGCATATCATGGGCAATGTGGCATGTTCTTAATCTGACCATGAATTTCTTGGTTCTAGTCCATTGGCTTTTCTGAAAGATTGACAGTCTGAAAGATTTCCTCTTTGTCTGAAAATTTGGAATTAAGGAAAAATTAATGGCAAAATGTATCCTGATATTCAAACTCTATTTACTGCTAATAAGAGTAGAAGAGCAGGTAGTTTGTAAGATGACTGTAGTTCCAATATTATAGGGTGGTTGAGTTGGGAGGGACATACGTGTCAACAACATATTAGTACTACTAGATCAAGCAAAGCTGACAGGCTTGCCTGTCATTTTCCAATGGGCTGAGTCTTAATCTTTTTAAAACAGACCTGTTCTAGTATTTTAATCATCCACCAGACACATCAGATTGTCTTCCTAGGTTCATGCTTCCATGGGCTACCGTAACGCCCTCATGATGGATTCAGCAGATTTTCATGGGCATGTAACAGACACTTGGTATCAATGAGAATGTAAACATAACAAGTGATGGATGAGCCAGGTGTGGTGACACGCATCTTTAATCCCAGCCTCCGGAGGCCAAGGCTAGGAATCACTTGAGTCCATGGATTTGAGACTATAGTGGGCAACATAGCAAGATCTAATCTCAAACAAACAAACACATATATACATAAATAAATAAATAAATAAATAAATAAATAAATAAATAAATAAATAAATAAATAAAAATAAAAACTGGCTTTGTCTCTAAAAAAAAACAACAAGTAAACAAGTGATGGATGATTTTACTGCACTCATGGCTGTGCTGATGGTCTATGGCAGCAATGATGTTTTCCCCTTCTTCACAAAATAGAAACATGTAGATGACCCAGATTTCAGTGGCCTTTCAGATTGGTACACAGTTAATGGGATGAAGGACAAGAATATTAAAAACTATCTGAAAAGTTAGATTTTTGTAGTTCAGAAAATCTGGGTCATTTTAACTCTTGGATATTAAAAGTGTTAGGGGGATAAAGTCATCAAGGAAGTAATTATACAATTGTTTGAAATTAGGATTGTATGAGAAGCTTTTATTAATTCAGAGATAGGAGAGAGTCCCTGAAAAAATGCACCCTTTAATAAGAAAGAGATAGAATCTTATGTCTTACAAAGTGTTTTCAGTTAACTCCTATGGGAAGAGGAAATTCTCCAAGACCTCAAGTGATAAAATATCATTTGACTTACTAGGGCTTAAATAATTCCACATAATATTTAATTTTATGGAAAGCATATAGTATTACCTTTAGACTATTTTAAATAAGTTATGGAAGGTAAAATCTGGAATTTTATATCAGCATATAAGATTTAATTTAATTTAATTTTGAAATATAAAAATTAAGAAGGTACAGATAGTACGTAATATATAAAAAACATTCATGGACCCCCTCCACACAGGTCAAAGATATAAAAACATTTTGATGTGTATTTCTCACAGACCTCATTAAAGAAATAAGACACTATGCTCAAATCCCAGTGTCCTTACAGGTTCTTTCTCTACAGAGTTTATTCTTATCTTAGGAAATGAATGCATTTTCAGGTATGTTTTATACACTACTTGGTATATGCATATATCCTTCAATAATACAAAGAGAAGCATAAGATTTCTACTCTTTGAATAAATGATATTGTTTTTTACTACCTCTCTACCACGTGTCTTTTCACACATTCATTTTTAGATCTTTCTGGTGCCTGTGCCTCCACATCACTTGGGTCCCTTGTTGCCCAGCACTCCTGCATACTTGTCTATTCGTCCAAGAAATAAGAGGCTTACACAAGGGCTGCATGGCTCATGTGGGCTCTGGGACTTGAGGCACCTGTCCATGGGAGATGCTGCCTGCTACAGAGAGAGCACAGAAGTGCTCCCCTTACCCAGGTGCAGCTAAAGGGCTCTCCAGATTTGTAAGCCTTCCAACCACCAAAAAGATGGATTGCATTCTATTGCAAAATTCCACCACCTACTTTCAAGTAGTATTTCTATAATTACTTGTGGGATTGAGTCTGCTGATCATCCTGATTTTCTTTTTAGTGACTTGTCAATATTTTTTTTCAGGTAGGCCTAAAACCTACTTTTTTTATCTTCTAAGTATGTTACCTATAACTTTTCTCATTCACTGTCTTTTAATTTTTCTTTAGGAGCTATTTATCTAATAGTCATTATAAATTGCAATTCAGCCTTATTTATTAAGCTTTTCTTTTTTTCTTTTTTCCATTTTCTCTTATTTAGTAAACTTTGTTACTCCAATGCTAAAATTATTGTATGCTCCATTTGTATAAGTTTTAAGATTTGTCAGTGGATATTTTGGTCCCACACTCACTAGCTGTGTGACATTGGGTATATTCATTTAGACTTCCTCACCTTTTATTTGTAAATGGGGATAATGATAGTATCTACCTTATGTGGGACTGTAAAGAGAAACCGAGTCAATAAAGATATATCTCACCCAAGTCTCAAATTTGTATATATGTACATACATACATGTTTTTGACTATATCACTTAAAACAGTATGTGTAACAGAGTAAAGTTTACATTTGTAGTGTTGGCTATTATAGGTATAGAATAGTAGTACTATAGCAGTAGTAAAAGTAGTTAAAATATATGTGCTGTGTTTAAAAAATAACATAAAAGTACTGGATCCTATCTCTACAAATGAGGTAGATCTACGTATTTTAAGTTATATATATAAATCTAATTTAAAAATATATAATTTAAATAATTATGTAAGTAATTAAATAATTATAATTAAATATATAATTTAAAATATTAAAAATGTTTTAATATATATGGTTTGAGAACACAGGGGAGGTTTGAAATATCTTCCCATGTATGTATCATAGTGTCCAGAGATTTCAGGGAACAGATAATATACAAATATATTCACTGACATCAATAGAAAATAATTTTGAAGATAAAGATTTGGAAATCCAAGCATACTCCTGAGTAACTCATGTTAAAAGGGAAAAACTATATTAAGAATGGAAGATGCATCTAAAGCTGTATATAAAGGTAAAGTTATAGTCTTAAATGCATTTACTTAGAAAAAGAAAATTTAGAGTTTAGCTAAACAGATAACTCATAACCTAGGATGAAAACAATAAACCATGAGGAAGGAAACGCTAAAGAAAAAGCAAAAATCCATCTATAAAGTCAAGAGCAGAAATACGCAATGATCCAGAACTTATCTTCTACTTTTGTTCTAAAACAGAAGATTCTTTGTAAGTGTTAATTCCCTAATTTTCAATTGGCAAGTGCAATGTAATAAGGTCAATGGGAGTGCTGGGATGTGGGTGGGCAATCAGCTGCTGGTGAACAGGCAACTGATATTGTAAATGGCAAATGAACTTATTCAATTTTGAGAATACATTTTAATCACTTTATTGGAAAGATAAAATGAAGCATAGAAATTGGTTTCTGTAAATCCTCAAGTATCTGTCTTTCATGGGCCAGGCACCTTTTCTAGCTGAGCACAATTGTTACTTAACTACTCAGCAACGCTATTTCTTGGGAGCCCCCTGTGAGGATTCTGTCAGCTGTGATGTGGCCCTGGTATGTTAGTAATAATTTTTATTTTCTGGAACTGACAAAGAGCAGTGGGTGTTACTCCTGATGTAAGATTGGGGTCAGTGGGGTCTACTGGCTAGTTGCTTGCTGGAACTTCCTGGTGACTCTGCACAATTTATTCTTCTACAAATATTTATAGCTCTAAGCAAAAGTTTAGTGAGCTGGAAAAAACCCTGTTCTCACATGGCAGATGTTTTGGCAAATTATTTTTTGCTGCTAATCTAAAGAAAAAAGACAATAAAGGTTAGTGACTACCTGACACAGTGAGTTCCCTACAGGAGAAACAAATCAATGCCATTAGATTTTTTAAGGTTTGACTTTAAGGATTACAGATTATAATTCCAAAGCATAGCATAACATGACCTATTTTTGGCACAACCCGTAGGTCACATGAGACTCTAATAATATCACAGTAAAATATATATATATATGATCATAGTAAAATATATAATGCACACTTTCTTGATGAATGTTATAATTACTTTTATTGTTCCAAATATACATTTTGCTGTGATATACATACTATGATGAGTCTCATCTTTATAGGTAAATTTCTATCATCATGATTAATCTTGCTTTTGAAAGAGTAAATTTTGATATTTTATTTATCAATTATTAGGACTAAACCTAGAACATTTTAAAATATAGCATGTAGTTAAATCTTCAGAAAACCAAGGTCCCTTCACCAGATGCAGTTCAGTTGTACATCAAATAAGAATTTTGCCTTCAAGAGAACAAAATGATGCTTCACTAATTAATAAGTTATAGTCATTACATGTTGGTACTGACAACATACATATCATTTCAAGCTATGGATCTTAAATAGACTACATAGCACATCTTAATGTTTTTTCTAATCTCACAGTAGAAATCAAATATAACAACCAATAGACATAAAAATTCATTTCTATATGGGTTTGAAAACTTAATATTACTTTCAAAACTAAGAGATTTTGTTGATGAGGTTTAAGACATGTTACCCCAAAATGTCACACTTCAGCATTTGAATATAACAAGCTGAAGGAATTTGAGAAATGATATGAATGGACTTTCTGATCCAGGTCATAAAGCCTTCAGGTGAGGTGTCCTCTTTATATTCTGATGAACAGAGCATTCTGACTTCCAAAGGCAGAGAGGAATCTGAATGGGCCTTGCAAAGTCTTCGCAGTTTAATAATCTCATCTTTTACTCTTTTATTCTTTCTTCCCAATTTTCATCAAGCTTAGTGTAAAAACACTCAGAAAAAACCCCCTTTCTTTTGGTCTTCATTTCCTGCATTTAAAATTTATGTTAAATGAAATTTTTACCTGTGTTTCTTGTCAGTCTGTCTTTTGTTACATGGGTCCCTGTTGACAACTTAAAAGGTTAGAGGAAAATGATAATTTCTTTCCCTACAATATTTTCTATTTAGTTTTCTCTTGGAAAATCTGCTTATTGTCCCCATTTTCCTATTGTATTTGAGTTGGCTTAGCAAAAACAGTGTCTGGTTTCTCAGGTTTTGAACAAAACAAACAAAACAGATTTTCAGAATTACCAAAAGAACTCACAAGGTAGCCTCCCATAGCCACACATGTAGCTGATGCTCTTGGGATTATATTTGTTTCCAGATGGCTGAAAACTTTTGCTTCAGTGGGTTGGTTGGCTGCCATGATGAGGTCACCAATCTTGTGACCAATATCAGATCCACCAGACAATGTTTATTTCACTTAGGCAATAGCTAAAAGAATTTCCATGTATCCACTTGGACGCTAACATTTCCATTTTACTATTTAATCTCTCCAAGTTCATCAGGAATTTCATTATGATCACGAGCATGGAGTGATGTGGAGGAGCAAATGTTCCTTGCTATTTTTCTCTGATCAGTCAAGGAGGTAAGCTTGGTGTCCTAATTGAGTGTACAGAGAGTCCTGCCCTAATCTATGATTGTTCAGCTTACAATTTTTAACTTTAGGGGGGTACAAAACTGATATGCATTAAGTAGAAAACATCCTTTGAATTTTCACCTTCCCCCAAACTAGACATATGCCAGAGGGCAATCCTGTTTGATGCTGGACTGGTAAGTAGTTTTCCTGGTCAGCCACTGGGTGGTGAAGTTGACAGTCAACACTCCTCAGGGCACTGTGCTGTCAGCATTTTTAGGGTATATTGTGTTGTGTATTTTCACTTTCCATCATGTCTACAAAATGCTTACCTGTATCTCCTGCTTCTAGAGAAAAGAAGAGGAAGACCAGAGGAGATAAGACTCAAGATAATATCTCAATGTAAGTGTTCTCAAATTAATGTAAATCAGGTTCTCCACATGGGGAGACCCTTCTGGCCCAGTGAACAGTTCTGCCTCTTAAAGCAGCTCAGATGCCATTTCATTCAGCGACCTAGTAAAGTGACAGGGCAATCCCAAAGGGAAATGTGATGGTCTGGGTGTGAACCCTTACCAGCTCACTTGAAAATACTCAAAACAATAGCCAGGGGCAGACACACATTCAAAGATTAATCTAAGACCTATTCACAAGGGAAAGGAAGAAGAGGGAGCACTAAGAGATGGAATGAGAACCACCCCCCCCACCCCACCCCCCACACAGAGAGACAGAGAAACATGAAAGAGATTAATTGGTCAGTATGTCCCTCCAAAAATACTGTGTGTGCTGGGAACTCTGGAACATACTAAAGGCAGGCAAAACCAAGTTCTGTGTAAGCCCACATCTTTGGTTTTATATCAAGCACGGCTGCTGAACTCCACACTTAGTTCCTAGCAAGCCCCTTTCAAGAAGTCGAGTCATGGCAGCCCCATGGCGTGATGGAAGTTGTAATCCTCAGCACTTGAGATCTCTTTGGCACAGAGCTGAGGGTGAAGTCCATAAAATATCAGTGGGTGGAGTTCATTCAGGGCACACCATTTCCACCAACAGTGAGACCTATAAACCAGAGTCTCCAGGTAGACTGGGCACTTAATCTTTTCTGAAAATTGCCAGCTGATCTAATGTGTAGCTAGGGTTGTGCATGGGACCATAAGGAGGGCACAGGAGAACAATTCTCAGACTGTGTCCATTTGGGGACCTAGTGAGAGCAACATGGGCTTTCTTCACTATAAATTCAGACCCCCTTCCCTGCAGGTAACAATGGCTCTGCCAAGTTGTTCCGATCAGCTTCGCAAAGAGCCACAGCTACTTTGCCACAAAGGGAACCCATTAGTGTCAGGTGAGTGATCAGAGAGCAAGGCTAATGCTTCAAACCTCCCTGGTATGACATAGTGATTCATTGAGAAGAAAGATGTGGGCTGGAAAATAATGTTTTTGGTGAAGCATTGGAATTGAAACAGGTGACTATTTCTCCGTTATCCTGTCACCTTGCATCTTTGGTGTT
The DNA here is from genome assembly GCA_004024945.1 of Uropsilus gracilis. Classification (NCBI taxonomy): domain Eukaryota; kingdom Metazoa; phylum Chordata; class Mammalia; order Eulipotyphla; family Talpidae; genus Uropsilus; species Uropsilus gracilis. The sequence goes on along the minus strand of PVHY01014734.1, from coordinate 10,706 downwards.
TCTGCCTTGGTCTAATTTAAGTAGATCTTTTTCTCTCCTTCGAATGTAAAGTATCTTTCTGGATGCCACACTAGAACTTTAAGTTAATTGTGTTTTGTAAATTGAGGAACTGCCCTCCTCAGGGTCACCAGGTCCTTCAAAAATGCAGATTCTTGAGCTCAATTCCAGGTGACTGAATGAGAATCTCTAGGTGGCTTCTGAGAAACTGCATTTTAATTAGCTTTTCTTTATGCATGTGGCCTCAGGAAGTTTTTCAAAGTGATGTCTCCTCCATAACTTGCCCTTGGTTTTATTTTGTTTTGTTTGCAATGCAAGAGGCTTCATAAGATGATCTGCCTTCCCTAAAGCACCAAGAAAAGTGCATGGAAATGACATTCCTTTGCTGGAAAGCTCTTGGTTGGGGGAACGTGGCAGCTGGGTGCCAGGGGCAGCCCACACTGGATCCAGGGCCATCAATGTCTCTGTGAGGCTCGTCCTGGCCCACAATTAGCTGCTTTAATAGTCCATAGCCATGTGTGCTGCAAAGCATTACTGCTTGCTGAGGAGCAAGAATCTGTGCTGCATGACTTAGGATCACTCTGACTCACATAATTTTGTTTGATTTAGGAGGGCACAGGAGGTGCAGGTATTCTCTGGGAAGACTCAAAAATCAATATAGTCAGAAGGCTGGAGTAAGAAATGTGACTTTTAGAGAACCAAATTGATAGAGGGGTGTGAAGAAGAGCATCCTGAAGTGATTCAAGGCTGCCAAGCTTGTCACCCCTAACCAGAAGGTTGTCAGGACCTGCACTGCAGAGATTCTCCTTTTACTAAGAAAAACTCTGTCCCACAGACTGGACCTGCCCTCAAGAAGTAACTAGAAGGAACAGAAACAAGGGGAGGGTTCAGCATTCAATATCTAGCAGAGATCCAAGGAGGAAAGGAATCAAATCAACTTTATTGTACCGAAAAAAGAGGCATTTCTTGTCAAGCTAACCATACATGTACTCACATAGGTCAGTGGTATAATATTTTAGAATTTAATCAACAGATTGGAGAACAGCTTTCACTAGCAAGGGTGTATCATGAGTTGACAGAAAAAAAAAAGAGCTCACACTCTGCCACTGGGCACCTGAAGCCACCTCTAGAGGCTAGGATGAAGGACCCAGTCCTTCCTCAGTACCCACCCTCAGGGCAGGAACATTCCCCCATCCTTCTGGATTCTTTTCAGACTGAATGAGTAAACTAATAACTGACAGATTATTATGCAAGAAGAACTGCAGTTATAACATACATATGAACATACACATGAAGCATTTGTATAGCTATGACTTCTAGAGTAGATAGGACACACAGAGAATGTACATCTTGATCTAAGGGATTTGCTAGTGGGTGGGGGGGCATCAAGGAGAGAGAAGGGGGTCCCACTGAAGAGGAAGGAATGACTTCACATGACAAAACCCTGCCTCCAGATGTTTGCCTTAACATAGGTTCTTCTGATAAAAGGAAACCCCCAAGTCTAGGCAATATGCACCCCATATTACCCAATATGGTAATGGTGTCTCCCTAAACCCCACAGAGCATAAATTGACCTTACATCCACCTTCCAAGGTGACATATATTGGAAATGAGCCTGCTCAGAACATCTTGAAGAAAACCCATCTCGACAGTTTTGGGAGACTGATCCTACCCATGAAAATGACAGAGTCCCAGGCCAATTGCAAGCACAAATATCTCATTTTAAATGTTCCAGATTCCAAGTGTTGAGTAGGCACTTACTAAATACTTGCTGATTTGACTGTTGTAGCAACTGGCAATGAGACAGAACTTTCTTCTCAGTCAGCCAGCTGCTGTCTATTATTCATGGACTGTTTGTCAGGAGCTGCTCTGTGATAGACACAGCCTCCCAACGGCTGATGCCAAGACTTGATGTGAAACCAAATGGAAAAGAACCAAACAGGTGGTAAATATCCAGGTGTTTCTGGAGTTATGTTGATATTTCCTTCATTATCATCTGAGAGAAGGAAACCTGAGCTCAGACAGTAAGTTGCTTATGAGAAGGTCAGATGCTGAAACAGAAAGCAGGAGGAGCGACTTGTCAAAATGAATCCAATAGGAAAAATTTAAATAGAGCTTAAAAAAATTAGACACAGAAGGTCTCAAGAACATGTAGGAATATACTAGTGTAACTTTTATTGGTAGTTTAAATTATTTAATTAGTATAAATCTTTCTTTAGGAAGAATGCATCAGTGGATAAACAGATGGCTGTCAAGTAAGAACTTCCGATAAATTGGCATAGTAGTTCTTAATGTTAGCTACATAAGCAGAATGCCTTTTGCTTAATTAATTCAATTGTTTTATCCACTATATAATAGATGACAGTGATAACTGATTCAGAGTTGGTTCTTTTCAGATTTTCTTCAGCCAATTCAGACACTGCTATTGGTCTATTGTGGCACTAATGTTTATTGTTAACTCAAATTCTCTCACAGGCATATGTAATCATCCTTTATTGTGCAGATAGCAAATGTCCAGACCCACAAAATCAGCAAAGGCTTCATTCAAATGACACAATTAGGAATGCATACACTTATACTCAAAATGAAAAATTGAAAACAATTCCCTCATGAATCGATGCAGTTTTACTAACAGTTAACAATCAAAATTGCAAAAACGCAGTAAGTGGTGAACACTCTGGTTCTTCTAACAAGCCAGTTACTGATCCAGCAGGTCTCAGGAACAACAGAAAGAAGGAAGCACAATGAAAGAGTGAAGAGAGTTAGGAGACTTGACTGGGGAGTGGGGATGATCAAAACAGCAAAGGAATGGGTCCCAATGATCAGTCATCATCAAAATGGATCATGAAGCCTGAAAATGATGTCATATAGCTGGCAAAAATATGCACACCACAGAGTAAGAAGATGATCACTTATGAAATTAATTTTCCACACACACATTATAGGAATTACTTTTTAAAGTATAGTGAGAGAAGCCTAGATGAGAATCAGACTGACAAAGTATTTTCTCTTTGAAGGACACAGGCTAGTGGTTTATAATGTCATTGCTAGTTCAGATTCTACCACAGTCAAACAGTAACTATAAAAGCATTTGCAAAATAGAAAGAAATAATTATCTTGGTATGCATAATGAAAATTAAACAGGAAAGATGATGTAAAAGGAAATGGCAACACTTTCATAAATGGAGATTATGTGTAGGGAGATTAATGTTTAAAAAAAGAAAGTACATAAAAATATAATAAGTAAGCTAGGGTAAAATGAAAGAAAGCATTTGGAAATGGTTTAAATTGAAGAAACAAACCAAGGTAAAAATGATACTCATCATGACTTGATAATTATGACTGAGAAATAAATGATGGAAATTATCTTGAGTCTCTTTTGTTGAGCAGTCATACTCTTAGATAATTCATTATGATCATGGAATTAAGGAATTTTATGGCACAAGTAAATGAAAATAAGTCAGAATGTTGATTGGCAATAGATTCATATATAAGAAGCAACCACACGGGTTTTTTGAATGATTTTTGTGTTGATGCTGTGCGTTTTTTTCCCTAGGAACATCAGAACTACTATATTGAGAAACACTTCTTTATTTCACAGGTGTAGAGAGAAGTATGTGTGCATTTGAGAAATACTGGAGGCCTGATACCTTTGCAATGAGTGTATCCACCGCCAAAGAGAAGTACATTCTGGCCACAGGCCTCAGATCACCGCAAGTCACAGATGCCCACTGGAGGCAGGAAGTGGCCATGGCCACTGGGGTCATGGCTTTTGAGTGCATGGTTGCTTGCATTCTTTCTGCTCTTCTTTGCGTCAGCTTTTCTCCTGGCCGTCTTCCCTTTTTGGTTCCCCCCCCCACTTTTGGATTTACTGACATTCAGGGAATATCCCCTAGACTTGAAGGGGACTTACCTAGAACCAATTGGCTTATTGCAAGACTCAGGCAAAGCCTTGGTTCACTAGAAATAGTTCCTTTTCCTCCACCGACCATGTGATATATTTACAAACATGAACTTGACCGAACCGTATGCTTTTTTCCCTCACTGTTTTACTGTTTCGCTTGAGTAATTAAATAATGCCAGCTGTCCTCTTCCCCTGAAATAAAATATCTCTCAGTGCTTCATAACCTTATTTACAAACATATATATATATATATATGGACAAAAATACATTTGCTGTGAATCTGAAAAGCAACACACAGCTGCTTTGCAAAAGAGTTTGAGATAGAAACAATACAATAGATCTTATCTGGTTAAAAAGAAAGATTGATTCCTAGGACAAATTGTGAAGGAATCTGACAAGAGTAAGCAAAAGGAATCTGCTTACAAAGGCAAATGGTTGAGTCAGTCACTTGAACCAAAAAGGGAAACTGAATTTAAAAAAAATCAAGCAACCTTTTTATTGTGATGTTAGAAAGCTGAGAGTTCTGTATTTCATACTGCCTGGGTATTTATATATATTCACACATATATAAATTTCATAGCACTCTCAGTTTCTTCCTAGGGCATGTTCTTCCGTTTCCCTGGACTCTTGTCTATTTGTGCCTGCCATTTAGGAATAACTATTGCTGAAATGT
>PVHY01014733.1:12600-37840 GCA_004024945.1 Uropsilus gracilis | reverse complement strand
CCAAAGTGCCTTCCTCTGAGGTTCAGAGGGGCAAAGGAAACGTCATTGGATTGTGCCTTGGGGACCTTTGGGTCTGAGAATGGTGACTGGGGTAAGATAACTGCCACGTGCGGCTTTCACGACGTTTTGTTCTCCCTGTTCAGCTCCCTTGTTAATAAAACCCTGTTGTTAATTGGTATTTTGGAGTGGCAACTGCTAGACGCAGGTGAAACTGCTAAGCGCAGGTGAAACGGACCTTGGGGTTGGTAATTTGGAGGCTTTTGCCTCGTGCCCCGACCCGATATCATTAGCGAGTTTCTGGTGATGACGGTGCTGGTGTTCTAGGATCATACTTCCCACATCAAGGACGTGAAGAAATGGTTGGCGCTCACACCTTGGGTATCTTGGCACTTGTGGAAACCAGCTCGCTGGGCAGAGGTGAAGCAGCCCAAGACCCTCATCCTGAAGCCCACCAGGCAAGAGGTGGTTCCCACTGTTCTTTTGCTTTAAAAGTATTTACTATGGTCAATTACATTATCATGAGAAATGTTAAGATCTGTATGAAAATCAACTCGTCCTTTTAAAGAAAAAGTCTTTCTTAAACATAAATCACACTTTGAAAATTCTAAAAATGCATCTGAGTTATAAAACAAAAACTCTTTAAAATAACTTAAAAATTGATGCTAAAAAGAGATCAAGAAGGTAGAACTGGTGCATCTGAAATGAGACATATTAATAGCTCCCTACAATTCAGGAAGTAATGAAGTGGCATCTTTTATCCCCAGAGTTGCATTTGCTTTAGCATCGGAATATCAACATCTGTCAAAAAGAGCTAGACCCAGAACTTCAGGATTTCTGCCTCTCTACTTGAAAGAGAAAGCCTTTAAAATCCACTCTAAACTGCAATCCTTTCCATAATTTGGGAGGAAAAGCATTATTTGTTTTGAACTTTTGATCTGACCGGTTAGCTCTAGTAGCAAACAAACTAGTTCTCCTTCCTGCCTCCAATGAGATCTGAAGGTTGAATATATTTTATTTATTGTTTATTTTATTTTAAAAATTTATTTAAAATATTTTATTTTTTAATTTGATTGCACATGTATATATATATATTTATTTATATGTGTATATATACACATATTTTTCAATGGAACAGAATTGAGTACCCAGAAATAAAGTCACACATCTATGGTCATAATACTTTTAACAAAGGGGCAAAAAACATACAATGGAACAAGGACAGACTCTTCAATAAATGGTGCTGGGAAGACTGGACCATGGTATGTAAAAAAATGAACCGGGACAATTCCCTCACATGGTGTACAAAAACCAACTCAAAATGGATAAAAGACTTGGATATAAGACATGATACCATAAAATAGAGGAAAATTTGGGCAAAACATTCCAGGATTTACACTTCAGAAACCCCTTTCAGGACATAATGGCGTCTCCACTCAGCTATCTAGGAGCACCTGTCTAAATAATAGCAAGCACCTCGTATTCATGATGGAAACTTCATTTGAGCTTCACATCACCTGGGACCTGTGGGGATTTGTACACAGAATGGCTGTGTGCTGGCTCAGAGCAATCTTTGCTTATTTGGGGCATTCCTTCTTGTTTCGGGAAGCAAGAAGCAAACACACTTTTTATGGATATTCTTCCTGACTTCACAAACATGATGGACTCACAGTTCTCAAGTGGAGTCTCCAGAACAGACACCTCAGCATCACCTGGGATGTGTTAGATCTGCTGCATTAGGTGCTGGGAGTGGGGCTGGGGCTGGGGGTGGGGCTGGGGAGGGTGGGGACGATAGATCCTCGTGCCTGAAGTTGAAAAGAGACTTGCAGGTGATCCTGATATCAATTTAGTGAACTAAATCAGTTCCCGCAGGTGCCAAGAATTGAAATACAACAACCACAACCCATCCCTGGAGACACTTGGTGACAACAGCAGGCATTTCAGTTGTCACCAGGGGGAGGGGGAGTCCTACTGTGTAGAGACCAGAAATGCAGCCCCCACCTACTTCTGATACAGGGTTGTGAGTGATGCAGTTGAAAATTGTATTGGTGCCAAAATACCCTGGTGGGTGGGGTCTGAGTGACGTGTGAGAAGAAGTGAGATGCATCAAAAGGCAGATAAAAGGAAGGAGCAAAATAAGAGAAAAAGGGAAAAGGGGGGGGGGAAGGAAAGGAAGGAGAGGAGAGTGGTAGACTGAGAAAACAGACCCACATGGCCTGGCCAGGGGAGGGTCCTGGAAGAGTGAGCTGGAGGTGGCAAGGAGCCATGGTGACTGGTAGAAGAGTGGCCGCTGTGGAGAGCGTGACACTACAGCAAGGTGGCATAGTGAGCTGGTACCTGGAGATGGCCAGGAATGTGGAAAGCTGATTTGTACGTCAGCAATTGTTGAAAAATTTTGAAGACTTTTAGAGAAGCAGAGCAGTGCTGAACACCGGAGAACAAGCAAAGAGAAGATGCTGGAGAAAGACGAACTTGGCAGAGGTTGGGAGGGGCGAAGGGCACCATCTTGGACATGTGTCTTTGGGGCCTTTGGGACTGAAAATGGTGACTGAGATAAGCTAACTGGCCACTTGTGGCTTTGAGGACTTTTTGTTTTCCCTGTTGAATCCCCTTGTTAATAAACCCTGTTGTGTAAATTGCATTTGAGTGGCAACTGCTACACGCGGGTGAGATGGATCTGGTGAGACAGCTGGGTGGCAGAAGCCGCATTTTAAAAGGTTTTTTCCCTGTGACTTGTTGGTTGGTGACTTCCGTCCCTTTTGCACTCCATTTCATTTCAACTCCCAACAAAGAATTAACCAGCCCCAAATCTAGCCGTTCTGTAGGCTGAGAAATTCTGGACTAAATCCTCTAGGAGCAATTTCCTGAAAGTAGTTAAATTTAGTCACCACACAAGCAGTGTGGATGAGAACAGGAGCGAAGGTCTAGAATTCGAATTCTGACTCTCAACAAATAGTTGTGTGTTTTCATGTAAATTCCTGCATCTTAGTTTCAGTTGTCTCATTTATAAAATGGAGATTGTCCCTGCTATTGCACACATTACTATGAAGATCAAATGAGATCATGTGTAAGAACACATTTTGTAAACTGCAATCCTAATTAAATTGAACCAAAGAAGTTTTCCGGTGGGTGGAAGACGAGAGCAGAGGTGGGAGTAGCAGGCTATAAAAGGTGAAGCATCTGATTCAGCTGCCTGAAAATAACCAGATTCCTTAATGTAAATCTGATTTGTGTTGGAGGCTTTTTCACTTCTTGCATCCTTTCTGATACTGACTTCATTTTAGCTTTTTTTTTTTTTTTTTACTTTTCAGTCACTGCACGGTACAGAAATAGCTTGTGCCTGACTGCTTTCCACACTAGAGGTCCTTAAACTTCAGCCTGCATCAGAGTCACCAGGAGGTTTTTATTTTATTTTAGTGAAAGCACGTGACATGCACTTTGCCCTCATCACAGAAAATGTGCCATAAACAGCATTGTAGACTAAGTGTCGTGTTACCCAGCTGGTCTCTGGAGTTTATTCATTTTTCTTAAAAAAATATTACACCTGTTGATCAGTAACTCTCCTTTTCCCTCCCCACCTACCCATTCCCCAGTTCTTGGGACCACCATTCTCTTCTCTGCTTCTATGACCTTGACTGTTTGAGAGCCGTCAGAAGTGCCTATTTATGCTTCTGGTCTTGCTTATTTCACTTAACATGATTTGCTCAAGGTTCACCCATGTGGTTATGTATGGGAAGATTTCCTTCTTCTTAGACTGAATAGTGTTCTGCTCTACGTACATGCTATGTTGTCTTTATTCATCATCCATGGATAGTAGGTTGCTTCCAAATGAATATTAGAATGAACATAGAGAGCAGATATCTTTCTGAGACCCTGATTTCATTTGGTTTAGCGAACACTAAGAAGTGGGATTGCTGCTCCAGATGGTAATTCTACTTGAAACTTTGAATGGCCGCCATACTGTTTTCCATAGCAGCTGCACCGTTTTATTTCCCACCATCAGTGATCAATGGTTTTCACTCTCTCCACATCTCTGACAACACTTATTTCTGCAAAGAGAATCTTGCTAAAATTTGTTAAAATGCAGATCTTTGGGTTCAGTCCTGAGTTTTTTACTCAGAAGCTCTGGAAGGGGTCTGTTTCCAACAGGGTCCAATGGATGCCCGTGGCATTGATCTGGGAGCCATATTTTTAAGCCCTACTCTTTCCCCTGTGGGTACTAAGTGTTCTCACTGGAGAGCAGAAGATGTTAGCTTGAGTTGCTAATTTCTAATTCAAGACTCAAGCTTCTCTTGACATAGGAATAACTTTTATTTCCCTGGCAAGTGAAACGATCTCCCTTCTTCATTCCTTGCATGAAGTTATTTCTCTTTCGTGTTCTCAAGGACATTAACAATTTGAACAGGTTAGTGCTGATAATGGCTTTGGTTTGTTCTCAGTTAATTGAGGCCACTTTGCTTTAGCAATCACTTAATGCCAGAGATTCTCTTGGCCTGAACAAAGACAGAATTTCCTAATGTGTCTTAGATAAAGAATGGTTTCAGCACTCAGTGTTTGTAATTGAGAAATCTTTGGACTATCAAAAAAAAAAAAAGGAAAAAAATGCGAAAATGAAGGGAACAGCCTGACCTGAAGCTTTTGTATCTGAGATATTTTTCATGTTCTGACTTATGGGCTAAAAATGCCTTGACATGAGTTGGGATATTTGCCTAAAGATCTGTTTCCCCATCCCAAATGCTAGGCACTGTAGAGCACCCAAAGCAGGGGTCTCTATAGGGCTCTGGATAGAATGAACTCAGCAAATGGAGTTTTCTGCTGTCGTCTTCCCAAAGAACACTGGTTTGCAGCAATTACCCATGGGGGAGAGAATCTTCCTGGATATCCGGGGCTTAGCAAAGGAGGTCCAGGACCCTGCTGGAGTAAAAGGATATTTGAGACAGGATACAGTGAGGAGTCCACGTTACTCAGGTGCCTCCCACCAGGAGGCACAGATCAGGCTGAGAGACACATTCTTGCAGTTTCCCACAAGGAAACTGAGGGCTTGTGAGTGGATGCTTGGTTCACTAGCTGTGAGTGGTGCTTCCAAAGAAGCCTGTTTCTTTCTTGCCCCAACCAGAAAACCGCAAAGTGCTATCGAAGTGGTGGGGAGGCAGCGAGTGGGAGATGAGTGTTCTTGGTTGACAGTTAATTTTTTCAGTCAAATGAATCCATCTCACTCTTTCAAGATCTTCTAGACCAAGACCCCTGAAAAGCATCAATGGATTTGAGTTCTACAAACCACACAGTTGATTCCATCCCAAGCTGCTGGGAGTGCCTTGTCTAAAATACTCCAACTACCCCCCCCCCAGCACCCCCTAAGCTCAACACTTCTCTGCCCCCCTTCTTCCCTTCCCTCTCTTACCCTCCACCATATTGACATCTTTGCATGCTTTGAACAGTGGTGAGAATGAGCCTTAGCATACAGCTTGTGAGCATATGCAGAATGCACTCCGAGTCTGTGGGGCTGGCACAGAGCACGGATCTGAATATTCAGCACTTGCGCTAAAGAAAGCAACAGGGAGATTGTCAGCATCCAAACTGGTTTTGCAGGATGCAGAGAAGGTATATCATTTTGAGAATTCCCAAGAGGGAATAAGAAATGTGGCACAGGTAACCACAGAAAATGTCTGAGAGAATCAGCATTCTTAACAGTTCTCACAAAGTCAACCAAGAAAAGACTGGAGCCAGCGACTCCTGCAGCTGTGAAGACAGCAACATACTGGCGGAATACAGCACGTCAAGGAGCATGGCGCCACCAAAGGACATCAGCACTTCCCAGTAACCAGCTCTAATAAATGGCGAGCTCCAAGTTGCCCAATAAAGAATTTCGTTTATTATTTATATATATATTTCACACCTTTGTATTCCCCAGGGATCACCTACTACCTTCCCTCCCTGACCATTCCCACCAGCCCCTCCACCCACCCACCCCCAAGTTGTGTACTTTAGTTTGGTTGTTAGCTTGTTTGGACTTTTCCTCCTGGCCTTTTGTTTGTTTTTCCTATGCCCCATATATTAGTGAAACCTCTTGGTTTCTGTCTTTTCCTTTCTGACTTGTTTCTGCTAATATGATTCCTTCTAGGTCCATCCATGTTATCATACAATCATCAAATTTGTCATTTTTAATTGATGAGTAATATTCCATTGTGTATATAGGCCACATCTTTTTCATCCATTCATCCATTTGGGGCATTTGGGTTGTTTCCATGTCCGTGCAATTATAGCTAGTGCTGCAGTAAACATCCGAGCACAGGTGTCCCCTTTTTATAAGTATTGAGGTCTCCTTCCAGTAAAGAACTTGAAATAATTTTTTTAGAGAAGCTCAGTGGGCTACAAAATAACACAGAAAGACAAATATGCTGCCTCCATGAGACTCACTCTGCAGTTAAAGTTACATGTCTACTGCAAATGAAAAGATGGAAAAATCTTTGCCACTAGAAACCAAAAGAGATCAGGGGAAACACACTTACAACATACATGATAGACTGTAAGTGGGAAACCGAAGAGAGAGATAAATATGGTCATTCTATAACAAGATCAATTCATTATAGGATGTAGTGAGAGAGGAGCTGGGGAAATTCTACATTTCTGACTGGGGGATGGGTTAATTACCATAATTAGGTTTGGTGATAGAGATGATTGATTGAATTTCAGGGAGTGGCAAAACCAATCTAGTTTTATTGCAGTTAAGTTGATAGAAGCATGATGTAGTCAGTGATGTCTAGTAGGCAGTTTTTTGAACAGTTCTACGATCTTGGGATCTGGAATATGTATAGTTTGGATTCATTTGCAATCTATGAATTAATGTATACGATGGAAAATCAAATCTGATCCATAGTGAACGTGATTGTTATGCCTTCAGTGAAAAGTGTCATTATTTTCATCAGCATATAATGATGATAAATCTATAGTAGTATATGTAGGACCCATGGTCATCAGTGAGAGTGACAGGTACAGACTCCCACAGACCTATCATACCTGGGGGGGGGGGTGGTTTCAATGATATCAGATTAGCCTGAGATGGAGAGGAATTAGTCAGCACAGGAAGGTGATGACATGGAGACCCAGAAACCGGGGAAGCTGAGGGGAAGAGAAGTCCACTCCATGTTTTCAAAAAGGGGGCTTGTCTGCCTCCCCCATGACAGGAATACAGGACGAGAGTGAGTCCAGTGTAGTGGCCAGTTTCACACACATTCAGGCTGAACGGGAACAAATAAGTGGAAACAAAGAAGTGGGAGTCAAGGTGACGCTCACTGCCTCTGCTAGCCTGCCTCCTCAGGTACCAGCTCCCAAGGCTCAACAACAGAGGAGCAAACTACTAGATGCCACCATGATTTCATTGTCAAGGCCAAGGGGTATCTGTTCCTAGTGTCTAACTCAGACCTGATCAGCTGTGAGTGCCGGGCTCTGACAGCCCCTTTCTCATGCTAGTGACAAAGTGAATAATTTCCTGTTTCTGGTGACCTTCATTCACGTATGGGTCATCTTTCTGTCCACATGACAGCCCTCACAATAGAACAAGGGCAGGTTAATAATCAAAGCCGAGTCAGGAATCACACACACAGAGGGCTATCCTCCCACCAGCCAGCAGACACTCAGTAAATACTGACTGAATACACTTATTGGGGAACAAAGAGGGTCACCTGTCATTTCAGATGGCGGGGATATGCAAGCACAGCTCACTCCAGCAGCAGGCCCTCTCGGTATGACTTTAATACCATCACTGAGACAAAAGGTCGCTCTTTCAGATGACGTGTTCAATGACTAATATTTATTTTTGATTTCAATTAGCATTTGATTATTCTCCCCACGAACATCTTCCTCTCGAGCCAAGACTCCTGTTAACCTTATTTCCTTATTTTTACATTGGAATTTCTTTATTATGTACTTACTAGACACTTAATATGGCCTATACTTCCTCTTGCACTTAAATGAATCCAGGCATAAAGAAAGGAGGTACTTTTGGCTTAAAAATCAGTTGCTTGCAGCTGGAAGTGATAGTGAGTGAGGGTCTGAAAGGGGTCAACCCCACACCTCACTTGAGTGAATGAGACCATATGATGCTTTCAAAGACCGTGATTCAGGCTGACCCTTCTTGGGACATTCACCAGTAAGGACAGAGAGGGCTTGTTCTGGATGAACAGAAGATCTGGAACACGCAGAAATATATGAACCTGTGTGTCCAGCTGGGGTGGAATGTATATTCCTAAAATCCTTCTTGTGATTTTGATATGGTTAGAAAATTTTACTGCTATTCGTTTACAACAGGCAATGGTTTTCTGAGAGACATGGGGATGGAATGAGGGATGTGCTATGAGATAAAGAGAACACTTTTGGGGCTGGGCATGGTGGTGCATGCCTGTAAGCGGCAGCCTGGGAAGCTGCAGTGAGGGCCAGGGATTGCGGTTTGAGTCCTGCCGGGGCACATAGTGAGAACTAGGACCAAAAAACACAAAAAAATAGCTGGGCATGGTGGTGCATGCCTGTAATCCCAGCTACCTGGGAGGTTTATGTTGGGTATTGCTTGAGTCTGTGGTACCCTGGTCAATGTGAGCCTGCAGTTCCACAAGCAAAAATAGTGAAACCTAGTCTCAAAAAATAAATAAATAAAAAGAACACTTCTTCTCTTGTCTCACCCCCTCTAATACACTGGAGGGTGGTGATAGCTGGTCTCTCACCTGTGACTTGGTCTCCTAGCCTCTTTGGAATTATCTCAGGAGACTTATGACTAATAGGTAATGATGATTCCCCCTGTAGGTAGTTTCTTATGTTATCACCCCACCTGTATGACTGCTGTTTGTCATGTATACTTTGGAATTGAGTTTCGCCTTCCTTGCTAGGTTATTGTGATTATTTCCCTGCCAAGATATATACCGATGTTTATAATTGCATTAAATCGGACCATGCTGTGTGGTCCCAGTCTGTGAGCTGACTGCTCTCTGATCATTATCAATCTCTTCCGTCTCATTTTCTTTTTCATTCCACATGCGACTCCTAACAGTTTTCTCCCCAAAATTCAAAAACATGTTGATCAGACGGAGACAACTCTGACTTCCACCATTGCTGGACTAACTCAGTCTGGATGATTCAGAGACAACCTGCATGAGTTCTCGCTCTAACCTCTAACCCACAGAGAAGCCCGCTGGGAAGACCCAGGACTCCTGGCTATGCACCCACGTGCCCATGTGCCCTCGTGCCCAGTGGCAAAGCCTTGCACACATCTTGCGTCCCCTCACGTGAGGGCTGCAGGCTTTCCAGTCTGCAACATCTGCTCAGGAAAGCACGCCATCCCCAAGCTCTGCACTATTCATGAACACGCTTAAAAGCAAATCATGCCTCTGAGGCCTCCCATGCTGAAGCTGGGGCTCCAACATGGAGAGTTAAAATTTAAGCATGGCTGCCATTAGCTGTGTCTGAAAAACAGAGGTAAAAGGTAGCCTAAACCAAACAGGGGACTCCCTTCTTTTACTTGGTTGCAAATTCTGGGTGAGGAAGAGAAAATGAATCAGCAAGAGAGTGTGTGAGGGGGGAAATTGGAGCCTCTGGTTTCCAGGAGGGGAGAGGGAAGCTAAAGAGAAAGGGGCAGAGATTGGGGCAGAGATTCTGGAAGGAGAACAGAGGTTAGTTGGAAGATCTCTGAGGTTTTGGCTCCCAGAGGAAAAGGACCCAGAAGCTGCGACTGGTGGGGTTCTCCTGGCATTCGGGCCCCAAAAGGTTGGGAGCTGTGTGAAGGTGGAGGAGAGGTGACCCTGATGGAGTGCTGAGCCACCGTGTAACCCGGATAGATCCGAGCTGAACCTTGTGTGGGGAGAACATGGACGTGATGTGGCAATTTCGGATTGAGGTACACTGGAATTGAGGTAAACCCCGCACAGCTCCCTGAGGAGCAGAAGTGGGGTTCCTTTCCGTTTGGGGGACTTGGACGGGTGTGGACTGTTAGACTTTTTTAGTTTGTTTTTCCCTTTTCTGTAACTAAACCTGTGTGTTCGCTCTTACTGCTAAGGTTTGATCTCTGGGCAGCTGCTTGCATGCAGGTGGGTGAACCCTCAGGGACAAAAATAAAAAGGGGATGACCCCCTCCTCCCACCACCCCGGTAACAGTTCCACAGAAACACAGGTGTGGGCCTGGACCCCGCATGGGTGAGGCTGAGGGAGGTGCGTGGTGCCTGTGGCTAGGACGGCGCTATGGAGCTGGTGAAGTCCCGCGATGAAGCACAGGTGAACGTTAGGGATGCAGTGATTGCATAGTCTCTGCAGTCATGAGAGGATCTCAGAGGAGGAAAATACATCCCAGGGTCTAGCAGGGGCCTGACTGGTTCCAGTTTGGCTCCGCCATGGGAGGCTGTCACCTGGCAGAGGCTACGCACCTGTACAGGGGCAGAGCTGGGACACACCTCCTGGGTCCCCCAGCCTGGGGTGAGGTGCTGGATTTCCCTGGTGGCCTGGCCGGCTGGTGTTGGCATCCAGCAGATGCTGCGGGCCTGAACCAGTCTGGCTGCCGGTGCTGGCTTCTAAGTGACAGGAGAAAAGCCACATGAATTTCATCCCCTGCAAACAGGGGTAGCTGCTCTCGGTGGGCCCAGCACTGGCTCTGGGCCATACTCCGCAGCTGGCGCAGCTGAGGTTCTGGAACCTCATGGTGTGCATGTGCGCATGCATGTGTGCATGCACGTGTGCATGCACAAACATGCACACACACGTGCACGCTCACATGCATGCATGTGTGCGCATGAACAAACGCTCGTACATACGCACACACGTGTGTAACACACACGCGCACATATATGTGTGCATATATGTGCTCGTATGTGCATGTGTGTGTTTGTGTGTGTGTGTGTGTGCAATGAGCCTCCGTGCCGGGTGATTCACCATGCAGTTGTCATGAGGGAAAGTTGGAAAGATGAATCAGACACACCAGCTCCTTTGGAAGCAGCATTTCCACCCACAAGTGTGCCAGCCGGGGTGTCCCTCCTCCAAGCGCTACCTTTGCCTTCTTGGAAGTGATGCCTGCTGCTCCACCCGCCGCAGCCCCAGCCCCGCTGGGAAGTGTTTGCAGGAACCTCTGACCGCGCGTGTTTCAGGGGAGGTAACAGACAGAGCTTTGCCGGATCTGAGCGCAAGCGTGGAGCTGCAAACGCTCCCTTTCCCAGGGCTTGGGCAGGGCGGAAGGTCCACGTGGATGAAGGTTGAAACTTGTCAGCACCCTGAGGTCATGGATGCTGAAATAAGCACTCTGAAATTTTATTTCAAATTTTTTTCTTTTTTCTTGCTTCCTACTTATCTGACATGCTTAATGAAATTCTCAAATTCGAATAGATTCTATTTGCTCATCACCAAAATACTATTTTTTTTTGCATTATTACTTTCTCCATCAGAGATCAGTGAAAGCCTACTAGCTGGATAATATAGTTTGACCAGTTCTTATCTCCTGTGAGTTTGAATTTTTTTTATAAACGGTGTATATAAGAAGGTGGTTTCATCTTAACTAGTCTCCAACCCAAGCTGTTGCAGAAGATACATATTATACATTATATAATGTGTTATATAACATATAATAAATATACCTATTTTTAAAGATGTGAGTAGCTCCTAGATATTTCTAGGTATAGGATTGTTAACCTGAAGTCCATGAGATGCAGTTTTAGGCACAATTCTGTATGCATGGTTTCGTTTTTTTTTTTCTGAAAATTGGATTCAGAGCTTTCATCGTCTTCCCCCAAAGGATCTGCAACTCAAAATGAGTATGAATTACTGCATAAAAAAGACAGTATAGTTTGAATAACTGTACTGACACATCATATTTATTATTTTTATTTTATTTATATATATTTTATGTCATTGTATTTCCTGGGGTTCTTTCAATACCCTACCACCTGTGAACTGTCATCTTGATCTTTCGTGCTCATCCCTTCCCTGATTTCTTCTTCCCCCTTCTCCATCTCTAGCTGGATGCTTCAGTTCAAGTGTTAGCTTGTTTTGCCTTTTTCTTGATCTTTCGTTTGTTTTCCCTATTTCCCATCCATAAGACCATATGGTTTCTGTTTCTTTCTTCCTGACTTATTTCCACTAACATGATTCCTTCTGGGTCCACCCATATTATCATAAATGCATCATATTTGCCTTTTTGATTGCTGAATACTATTCCAGCAGGCCACATAGTATTTAAATGCCCTGAAAGCTACCAGATAATGCTAGCCACAATTATGTGATTTTTCCTGTTAATAAAATAAAGGTCATTGCCCAAAATCTATGTTGTAATAAACATGTATACATGAAAATAATGCTGGAAATTTCCATCCTTTCACCTCTCTCAGCGATAGCTCCACTGTGTGTTCTCGGCATGCTGGCATTGGCTGTAGCACAGGTGGAGTTCTCTGACTCAGTGATTGATGGATGGTTGATGAATTTGCATCCACACAGCTCATATCTTTGAATACATAATGTCCTGGGAGATTCCTTGTTATTTAACTGTATTACCTTTTTTCCTTTTTAAAAGTTTACTTAAGCAGGGCATAGTGATGCGTGCCTGTAATCCAAGCGCTGGGAGGCAAGAGGCCAGGGATCGTTTGAGTTTGCCGGTTTGAGACTACCCCGGGCAATATAGCAAGACCTGGTTCTCGAAAAAGCAACTGGGTGTGGTGGTGGGCACCTGTAATTCCAGCTACCCGGGAGGCTGCAGCTGGGAATCACGAGTCCGTGGGTTCGGGACTACCCTGGGCAATATAGTGAGACCTAGTCTCAAAAAAAAAGTTTATTTAAATTAAGTACTTTTTTATGTTAATTTTTGAACAGTATTTGATTTCCCTTCTTTGATAGAGTAGCATGAGTTCTCCCTCTGCCATAGCACCCCTAGTCTCTGGTGCTCTGCCTTCTCCTGTTTTGACCTTGCCCCTCCCCATCTGGGTGCCTTAGCTCCATGGTCAACTTATTCCTTTTGTTTTTTCTCCTGATCCTTTGTTCTGTTTGTCTATATTCCATGTATAATGGAAATCAGCTGATTTTAATCTTACTCCTTCTGACTTATTTTTCTTATTATCATCCCTTCCATTGCACTGGGTTGCTGTAAATGGCATTATTTACCTTTTTGATTGCTAAGTAGTATTCCATTGTGTATATAGACCACATCTGCTTGATCCATTTATCTGTTTGGGGCATTTAGGTTACTTCATAGATTGGCTATTGTAAATAGTGCTGCAATAAACATGGGGGCATTTGCTTAAGTAACGATAGGTCTCTGAAAGAGTGTATATACAGAGTGTATATACAATCTATCTGGGACTGCCATCAACAATGCCAGGAATGGAAGATTGGCAGTTTCTCCCTCAAAACAGATTCTGTTCATATGTGAACTATAAAAGTGAATTTTCTGAAAAGCATTTTCCCCACATAGTTTCTTAGTAAAATAGACATTTGTAGAAGAGAGTGATGAATCCTGACATTTAGAAATGCTTAAAAAGAAGTCAAATTTCTTTACTTCAAAACACTGAAAAGCTCAGACATTCAGTTGTTAAAACTTCTCGTTTCTCTGACGAGACTAGGCACTCTCATGGAGCGGGTTTTTTACATGGAATGAAAGCAAGAATTATTTGAGTCAAAGGACTCAGAAACCACACACTTGGTTTTCCTTTGAGCCACTACCAGGCTCCCAAAGATGTGAAAACTTACTAGGTTACTTAGGCAGCAAAGTGAAATAATCCAGACCTTCTGCATGATGATGGGATGGCTCCCCTACCATCCACCTCCTTGCCATCTTCCATCATAAAGCAGGTCGCTCATTCGCAACTTACTTCCTCTATGAGCACCTGGACCAAAATATGGCTGCCCCAAGTCTAACCCGTGTGCCCTCACCCGCCCTCCCAGCTGTGACTGAAAGGAAACTAGAGAAATTGTATGTGACCTGGGTCCCTTTGACTCGCGTTCCTGAATTTATGCTGGATGAAAGACTCTCATGACTGAGTTCCTGGAATCGGATGTCAGGAAAGTTTATTTCTGGAAACATTTAAGCTTGTTAAACTTCAACCTCTCCCCTTTCTCCTCGGTCACTTTAAGACAACGCCTCGTAGGAAATGTAAGCCTTTTCGGGTAGAAGGAGCACAACTGCTCAGAGAGTAGCAGCCATACTGGGGGGGTGGGGGGTGACATGGGTGAGGCTGAGGCTTCTTTGGGAAGGAAGCTGGTGGAAGAGCTGACAGTGGTTGCAGGTGATTCCACTATTAACAGATCCATTGACAGCTGGCTATGGTGGGCAAGGACCATCTAGAGTGATTCAACCCATTTAGCACCCAGCAGGGTCCTTCAAGGGAAAGGCCACAGTGATTCAGGTCCTATGATACAGGAAACTGAGATGCAGGGAGCAGAAGTGGTGTGTTCTCAGTTTCTCCACCAGGAGGTGACAGAGCAAGAACCTAACCCAGGTCTTTGGTCCTGAAACTGTGCAACTTGTTACCCTGCAGTTGAGTTGACTTTGCAGCCGGGCTTTGCGGCCTGAAGGTAAGTTAGGAGATGCCCAGGTGTGAACGGTGCAGCTTTTCAGCAATAGCGATGCTTGAGTTTTGATTCCATTTCTTCACAGAAAATTAGCAAGAGGATCCAAGGGAAAAGCATGGAGTGCAAACATCGAAGAACTTTTGATCTAATAGTATCACACATTGTGACAAAACATCCTGTTCTTTTCAGAGTGTTTTCATGAAGATGATCTCATTTATTTGGAAATATCACTTGACAAGTAAATATTGTTATTTGCATTGTAGACAGAGGAGGAAATTGAAGCTTGTAGAGATGAAAGGATCTCCAAGTCTCAAGAGCGTGTGAAACAGAGAAGCCAGTCTTCTGGCGTCTTGCTGCTGAAGGTTGTTAGGGAGAAAACTGTGGCGAATGGAACAGTTTCTCCTCTCATTTGAAATAGTTAATTACAGTTTTCTTCTCGGTGAAATCCCATCCAGCTGGCTGCAGTATCGTGTCTATGTTATTAATTGAAATTAGAATCGGCCACAACAATTAAACATTGCAATAGACAAGAACTCCTGAATTCTACTTTTTTAGGTTTTTTTTGTATTTCTTATTTTTAATTTTTAATATTTTATTGTTTACAAATTGATGTATATATACATTATAATATATTTTATATAGAACATATAATATATGTTATATATACTTATATATGTTATATATACTTACATATAACATATAATAATATAGTTACAATAAATTTTTTTTTATTTTGTACTATACATAATTGCATAACTGTTGATCCCCATATGATTACCCCCACCCCACCACGCTCCCTCGGGTCTCATTGCCTCCTTTCTTTTGATTGTTTGTCCATGTTTAGCCCGTTAGTCTTTTTGGTCTTCTTTTTCCTTTTTTTCTCAATATCTTCACTGGCCATTCCGAGCGCCTTTGGCTTGCACCCCTGTTTCTTGTTTCCTGGTGGCTGCTCTTTCTATTGTTTTCTGCCTCTTTTTGCTGCTTCCTTCCATTCTGTTCGAGTTTTAGCTTTGGGGACCGGGTTTCCAGTCTTGTATTTTGGTAGAGCTGCTCCTCCATGGGGACAGTCCTCTGCCGATGGTGGGTCTCCAAGTCTTCCTTTTAAGATCTTTGCTGTTCGGCCACTGCCATTTTTTTTTTTTTTTGAGACTAGGTCTTGCTATTTTTGCCCTTGGGCCCCCAGGCTCAAGTTTCCTAGGGTACCATGGACTCAAGTGATCCCCAGCCTCAGCTTCCCGGGTAGCTTCCTGGGCCACCACGCCCAGCTATGTTTTTTTGGAACTAGGTCTTGCTACGTGACCTGGTCGGGACTCGATCCGTGATCCCCAGCCCCAGCCACTTCATGGGCTGAAGCTTACAGGCATGCGCCACCGTGCCCAGGTACCACTGCCATTCTGCAGGCATCCATCCTTTGGCAGTGAGAGTGTGCTGTTCCCTGTTGACTGCGTCTCTGTGCCAGTTTTATATTCGTAGCTCCTCAGTGATTGGTATGCAACACTCTTTCTCATGTTTGTTCTCACAGTTCATTGCGCAATGAACTTACCTTGCTCCTTTTGAGTCCAGCCTTAGAGGCATGTGTTTTTAGAGTCTTTCTTGGTGTTCCTTGTCTCTTCTGCTTCTTTGGAGTTTTGTCTGGCTGGGATCTGTGGCGAAGCCCCCCTCCCTGTACTCTGCTTCGCAACAGGCCCCACAAAGGCCCACCACGCATCCCTCGAGTGTGTATGACCCACCTCACCCACCCTCCAGAGGCAGACAAAGTCGGCATGCCCAAGGGCCGTGGGCCCCTCCTTAATAAGGGGGCAGGGGGGGCATGGGGCAAGCTGCGCTCTCACCCTGCGCGGTAACCGCCACAATAAATTTTTTAATCTACCATCTTTATTTTTTAATTTTAAACTATATATATATATACTTATTTCACATCTTTGTAATCTACCCCCTTTAAAACCAACCATCACCTGAGCAGTGATATGAAAGCAACTCTACAACTGTTCAGATTCAATCTGCTAATTCAAGTTGAGAACTGGGGATTTTTTTACCCCAAGTTTTTTATAAAGTTATAAAATATATTATGAAATTATAATCATATAAAATAATAACATACTATATTATATAAATATAACAATCTTTATATGGAATATATAGATGTTTTCCATCACTGTGTTCCCCAGGGTTCTCCCACCACCACGTCACCCGTGAACCATCATCTTGATCTCTTGTGCTCATCCCTCCCCTGATTTCTGCCTTCCTCCCCTCCCTCTCTGGGTGCTTTAGTTCTGTTGTCATCTTGTTAGTTTTAACTTTCTTTTGAACTTTGGTTGTTTTCCCTCCACCGCACCTATAAGTGAGACCATCTGCTTAGACGTGACTAAGTCCAACTTGTTCATCACCAAAGCCACCTGGATCCTCGTGTTCCTTCTTTTCCTGCTTCTCGGGGCTGACGTTGCTACGTTGGTTGACTTTAAACAATTGTCTCTCAGCATATTTTGTTCTCGAGTCGACGTTGAAGAAACACTCTTTGAGAGTGGGCTCTGGCTTTGAATTATAAAGAGGAAAGGAAGGGGGAGGCAAAAAGGCTGACTCACTTTCCAGAATTATACGTGCTGAAGCGAGCAACATCATGAAGACGCTGCTACTGAGCTCTGCAGGCAATGCTGAAGGAAGCATGACCCAGCTCCCCCTCCACCAACGGGGGCTTGGCCCTCTTTGCTCTTGATCTCTGCAACCTTCTATTCTGCGTCCCAAGTCCAGAACACCGTCAAGGGATGGAGACTCAGAGTTTGCTTTCAAGACTGCTCAGGACAGCAGGATGCGATCAGGACAGGTTGCACCACTGAAGACGATGTTAGTCCAGTTTTCTCTGTCAACTGGTAGCTGGACTAGCACCTGGGGTCATGGATTTAGAGAATGCTGGAGAGCGGTGAAGAGCGCAGGCGCTTACTGTGTGTGAGTGAATTCAGGAACGTGTCTGCTGCAGGGAACCATGGCTAGAGAGGAAACTGGGAGCCCACAGCCCTCACCCAGCCTGACTAAGCCAGAAAGAGCCACAGTTAAGCAAGAAGCGCCTTGCTGGTCCACCCACTGGTCATGGAGCCTGACATCGACCCCCTGCTGCTGACAGCCCTCAGGCTTGTGCCCTAGGACCGAAAATGAAGGCTCAGTATCTTGAGTGCATTTGGGGAGAACTGGGAGGGTCTTAAGAAGTGCGATTGTAGCTTCTTGGCCCATTTGTTCTCCAGGATGTGTTCTCAGCCAAAGTGACTTTGCTTGTCTTAGGAACCGGTCACTTAGGAACCGACCTACTCCTGAGGGATGGGCTCCACACCCCTCCAGTCCACAGAATGACCCAAATGAGCCGGTCACACCCTGCCCTGGGCAAACAAGAGTGAGGCAGCATTGTTACCCATGATTCATCTTTTCTCTTAAGAACTCAGTGTTCTGTTTACAGTAGCTAGGATATGGAAACAAACCAAGTGCCCCCAAACAGATGAATAATCTTCCATTGTGCACGTGTACCATAACTTTCTAAAGAAATCAAAGAAAGACAAACTCCATAGCAGCAACATGGATGGAGCTAGAAGGAATCATGTCAGTGGAAATAAGTGAGAAAGAAAAAGAGAAATGCAGGTGGCCTCACTTATATGAGGGATAGGGGGAAAATAAACAAGCAAATGGACAAGAAAAATTTTAAATTGCCAAAAGAACTGAGGCATAGAGCAAGAGGGGGAGGAGGGAAAATCGGAGGAGGGATGGGCACAAGAGATTAAGATGGTTCATGGGGAATAAGGTGGTGGGAGAAAACCTCAGGGTAGACTGATGTATATATATGATATAGATATATCATATATATATAATAAAAGAGAAAAGAAGAGCCTCCTCCTCATGGGCCAGGAGTTCTACCACCCTCCTGTTACACAAAGCTCACCTCCACTGGACAATACCAGTGTGATCCAGGCTGATGCAGTGTCCCTAACAATTGGGCTGTGAGTACAGAAGACCTGATAATACTCTGTCAATCCCATCTGCCCTGTGCTGGCTGCTATGTACTTGGTGGGGATTCCTGCCTTGACAACGGGCCAAGGAAGAAGTGATGAACACACATCTACTTTAGGCGCCTTTAAGCTACTAATTTACTGAATTCATTAGAATTCAGTTTCCTCTATTTACTTATTCCAGGGAGCTGAGACAGGAATATGAGTTCAGAAATGTTTGATAAGAATGTAGATTTTGAAGTTAGACACAAACAAACAGAATGAGGAAAGCTCCGAATGGCTGTACACTTGCCCTCAAAACCTTACTATCATGGAAGCCGAAATGGTTCCCCAATAGTGAAAACAATTTGTCGATTCATTTATTACTCGGAGCGATAGGCTGATAGAAGAATGTGAAGGCTTTCAAGAGGCGGAGATTGAAATTTCATCTTGTTCGGCTCAAATGTTTGGCTTACCTGGGAGCTTCAATTTTTCATCTGTCAATTTCCAATCCTAACTTTGATCGAACAAGTTGAGCGGAAAATTATTCATCTTTGTGTGTGAAATCTGCCAAGAAGGGCTGACACACGCCTACACGGGATGTCAGTCTCAGGGTGGGGTGGCTCTGGCACATGGTGATGGAGCTTCTTGTTTTCCTGAAGCAGTAATTCCCTGACTCAGGACAGACTCATAGCTGACTGTCCCATCTTAATTAACTTATATTTTCATTTCAGCAAAGAAGCAAATAAATCACAGTCTGACAACCCGAAGATGGATGTTCTCCAGACCAGGCGCTTGCCATGTTTGTTTGGCCAGACACAGGAGCAAGTTTGAAATTACGATGATACTTCTGAAGACCCTCCTATTTTCTCCCAAATGCACACATGATATTGAGCCTCCATTTTAGGTCACTGTTATTGGGTAACCAATCCCATCCTCATTGCCAGTTATCTTAAGCAATCTTCCCTGCCATTGGTAAGCATCTGTCTCATCCATCTGCATAGGTTCTGTATTGGTTTTTGTAGTTACAGACATCAGGAAGTGCAGGAGACTACTGAGCCCCCAGTTCCCAGGAATATTCACACCCTTTCTCTGGGTGCTTTTCTCTCTCTCTATCTCTCTCTCTCTCTCTCTCACACACACACACTCTCTTTCTCTCTCTGGTGTTCTCTCATGTTCTCTCATGCTCATGTACACTTTCCACACTTTCTGTGCCCCTTTATCCCCTCTCTCCTAGGTCCAGGTGTGCACAGTTACACAAGCTGACATCACAAATGCAAACACCTGCCAGGCTGCACAATCTAGGGAAAGATGCAACATTACTGGTCCTAGTCACAGGCTAATGGAGGAAAAAGCCTGAGTAACTAATTTAGTCTACAGTCATCTACCAAAATCTTACCAAGGACAACTGTTACTCAAGCAGACAAAGGATTTGGAATAAAAATATGCAAGTGCATGCAAGACAAGGTAATCAAAACAACCATATTATGTCACTTGATGGAGCTGGAAATGCTATAGCTTTGATCTTCACTCCATTCTAGCCCTTGATAAGATAAATGACCAGCCCCAAAACGGATGACTGGATGAAAAAAATGTGGTATATATACATGGTGGAATATTATCAATTAAAAGTGACAAATTTGATGATTTCATAACAACATGGATGTATTTAGAAGAAATCATATTAGCAGAAACAAGCCATAAAGAAAAAGACAGAAACCAAATGGTTTCACTAATATATGGGATATAGTGAAAAAAATAAACAAAAGCCTTGAGGAAAAGTCAAAACAAGCTAAGCACCAAACTGAAGTGCACAACTTTGAGCAGGAGGGAAAGGAGGGGAAGGGAGGGGAAGGTGGGGGGGCAAATCCTTGAGATTACAATGTTGTGAAATTTATATATAAATTAAAAAAATTAAAAAAGGGGGGGGCTTGTCACTGAATGTCCTGGAGCATTTCACTTGGGTACACACAGTAAGGGTTCAGCTAGGAGAGAGGAACTGTTTGCTCACTCTTGGTGTCCTTAACGTTGTGAATGTTGCTGTGTTCTTAAGAGGTAGATGGGGAGATACAGCAGGAGAGTTTCAGTGGGAAAGCAGCATGGGAATCATGGGGGGTGGGGGGGCTGTTGCATCAAATTCTGCTCAATTTAACCATCTAGAGACACCTGATTAAGAGGAAGGAGAAAATGCTGGGCAGGAAGGCAGTGGGAAGTGGGATCTGACTTGAGTTACAGCCACCACTGACAGAATCAACCGAGGCTCAGGCCAGGTCCAAGCTATTTACAGATACCACCACCTGGGAGGCCTTAGACCTGCCTGCATGCTGGAATCACCTGGGGAAGCTTGACAAGCAAGACCGTTTCTGGGTCCTCTTCTGGAGTTTGTAAAGCTGGCCAGGTGATGCGAATATGCAGTAAATGCAATTCCTCCTACCTCTTGGAAGGCGAAATGTTATAGTCCGCATTTTAGTAGTAGCACACGCAAGATTCGAAGTTTGATAAGAGACTGACGTCACAGCTGTGACGTCACTGCCACCTTGGACTCAGGGCGCTCCCCTCAGCTTACCTGCTGCAGGTGATGTTGGAGGGCAGGGCTGGGAGAGGAGGCAGACCCTGTCCTGGGCAAGGGGGAGTGGCTGTAGCTTTGTTTTTTCATGATTCATCTTTTATATTAAAAACCAAGAGTTCTTGGGAAAAGTGGGACTGCACCAGTTTTAAATTAAAGAAACGTTGGTGCCATTTTACGGCCCCTGTGCCTAAGTTAAACCGATTTCCTATATTTAGGGAGATTGAGCTGAGGCTGTTTCTCAGAGCTCCTTGATTGGAGAAGAAAGGTTGGAGGAGAACTGTGCTCCCGAGACTGGAGATCACGTTTCTCCTGGTTTATGAATGAATGGCAGCGAATATATTTGGCATTTGCTGACTTTTCCTACCAGTCCCATTATCTCTCCTCACTTTTCAAGTCGACAGGGCGATTTATTGACTGTCTTTTAAAAGTTCCACTTCACTAACAAACGGGGAATATAAAAATCTGCCACTTGACCCAGCACTAACTCAGACGTTGAAAGCCTCCCTTTGAGTAAGAAGAACTCACGGAAATGGAGGCCAGGAAATACTAGATTAGCTGAACATTGAGAACATTCCCAGATTTCTTCCCAAATCATCAGAAAGGTCTCCAAATCACATTCTCTTTTAAGGTGGCCGGAAGCGCATTCTTCTTTATTGGTGAATTACATGTTTGGGGCTTCATTTGTCTGCTTCCTTGACTGGGTCATCTTCACCTAATGAAGTCAAAAGACATGAACACATCTCAAGGATAACTCTCAATGGGCATTTCTTCTCTATTCCTCCTGTCAGATTCAGAGCAAGTGATCTTGGGGGTGGGGTGGGTAGGTGGAATAAGCATGTATTAGAGAGGAATGCCTCAAACCAAAATTAAACTTTACATCCCTATGTAATACTATGACATATACTATACTATAAGGTATAGTATACTTATAAGTATACTATATGTACATATATATGCTGTTTTCCCATTGAGATTCTCCTTTCCTTTCTCATCTCCCCATCTACTGGTTAAGAACACAGCAACGTTAGGGATGCCAAGAAAGAGCAGACAGTTCCATATATATAGATATATACATATATAGAGATATATACATATCTATCTATCTATCTACATATATATCTATATATATGGAATATATAGTATACTATATGATAGTATACTGTAAGGTAGAGTATACTTATAGTATACTATATGATAGTATACTGTAAGGTATAGTATACTTATAGTATACTATAAGAATTATTTCATTATGAGAGGTTTGATGCTTTTAAAAGAAAAAAAAACAAATAACCATCAGTAGATAAAAAAAGATAGAAAAAAAAGATAAAAAGATAGAAAAAGCAATGAAAAGTCCTTACTAGACAGCCCGTACTATGTTAAATTATTGAGAGGCAACAGGGTTTATGCTTATGTGACGATGTTCACAGGATTAGCAGCGATTATCGGGCTTACCTCGCATAGGAATGACATCCCATCTTCCATTTTCTTTAAGGCTTATTGGTCGAAACAAAAATAAGTTTCCCACTTCAACCAACAACAAATGAGGAAACAAGAAAACCTCAAAAGGGGTGAACTAAGAGTGATGAAGAAGTTGATACATTCTTAACTTGGAGTGGTGGGCATATGGGTGTTTTTTATGCTGTCTTCTCTACTTTCATCCATGCTTGGAGAGGTTGAGGATGGGAATATTTAAACCCTGGCAGAATCTAAGAATTAACAAGCTGTGTGTTGCTCAGGCTGAAGGATAGTTAGCCATGCATA
The DNA here is from genome assembly GCA_004024945.1 of Uropsilus gracilis. Classification (NCBI taxonomy): domain Eukaryota; kingdom Metazoa; phylum Chordata; class Mammalia; order Eulipotyphla; family Talpidae; genus Uropsilus; species Uropsilus gracilis. Next base: position 15,019 of record PVHY01014733.1, on the reverse strand, counting down.
TACATTATTTTGTGTTTTAGCTTCCTATATAACGCTATAGCTTCCTATGTAACAATATAGCTTCCCATATTACAGATGTGGGATGAGACCATCTATAGCACAGAAAAGTGACACAAATACTCACAAACTTATGGAAGTGTGCTCAGTCTTATGAATAGTTAGGAAATTCCATTTAAGAAAAGAAAAAAATGCCACATTGTATCTTTAGATTGGACAAAGCAGAGAGGCGTGTTTTTATGTACTTTTGAGGATATGGAGTGGAGTGATTACATTACATGTGGAGATTTACACATTGCTGGTATAAAAACAGAAATGGCCATAATCACTTTGGAACACAGGTACTATTTGATAACTTGTGTAAGTCACTCAATTATTTTCTTATTTTTATGAGGGTGATGATGATGATGATGATGATGATGATGATGATAATGATAATATTTACCAAAAGAATCTTGGTATTTCATTTGGAATTTTATAGCTTACAAAGAATTTGGAGAGAATTGGCATCTTTGTGTGTGTGTGTGTGTGTGTGTGTGTATGCTTCAGAATAGAAGAATATTACTCTCTTGAAAAAATATTGATTATTTATTTTTTTCCCTACTTGGTTCTATACCCCATAGTTCTCCCATCACCTCATCACCTGTGAACTGCCATCGTGATTATTTGTGCTCACCTCTCCCCTGATTTTACCTTCTCTCCTTCCCCCTCCCTTGCTGTATGCTTCAGTTCTGATATCAGCTTGTAGATTTAACTTTTTCTTTTACTTTTGTTTGGTTTCTCTGTATCCCACATATAAGTGAGACCATTCAGTATTTATCTTTTCCTTTCTGACTAATTTCAGCTAACACAATCCTCTCCAATTCCATCCATATTGCTGCAAATGACATTTGCCTTTTTTGGTTGTGGAATAATATTCCATTGTGTACATAGGCCATAACTTTTGGATCCATCGGTCTGTTTTGGGGAACTCAGGTTATTTCCATATCCTGACTATTGTGAATAGCGCAGCAATAAACAAAGGAGTACAGGTGTCCTTTTGAATTAGTGTTTTGGTGTCCTTTGGGTAAATTCCCAGAAATGAATCACTGGATCAAATAGTAGCTCCACTTAGTAGTTGAGGGTCCTCTGCACAGCTTTCCATAGTGACTGGATCAGTTTGTATTCCCTGCAGCAGTGTAAAATGTTCCTTTCTCTGTACATCCTCACTAGCATCTGCTGTTAACCATTTTTTAAATATGGATCAGAGAACTGGATCTTCAAATATGGAAGACTTCTTTTTCAATTGCAGTAACATTGCCTTGTAATATTCCAGACATCTCATGTGTTCATTGGTGAAACTCGATGTATGTATTCAATATACACCTGTCACTGCTTAGAGTTCAGTTCTCTCCTTCATTGTACTCTGTGCCCATCCTTCTCTCCTCTTGCCTCTCATCATCACTAATGCACCTTATACTTCAAAAAGCTTATTCATTGATTGATTGATCAATTGATTGATTGATTGAGACTAGCTCTTGCTATGTTGCCCAGGGTAGTGATGCTAAGGGGGCAGGGTAGGTTGTGATTGTATGGGGACAAGGACTGCATAAGGGTGTATCCTCTCTTTTGCTATGAACCCAAAACTGCTCTAAAAACCATGGCTGTCATCTATCATGTTCATCTCCTGATTGATCTGGGACTAAGAGGGGGGAATGTCCTTCTTTAGGCAACACGGCCCTAAGTATTAAGCCTGAGCAGCCACCCACTCTCAAGTATTGCAAGGAGGAAGATTTGCACAAACCATTTAAAAATTCCAATTAAAAAAATTAAGTTTGGAAAAGAGCCAAGCCGAGCATAAGTGGTCTTCAAGGGGGGATTTCAAGGTGTAGCTTTTTGTCTGTTCTGCTGTGTCTCCAATTTAAAGGTGTGCAGAGGGCTCGTCTTCTGAAAATCTGCCAGGTCCCAGGGGAGCAATTACTCTCAATCTGGGGGTTCATGTCAGACACCACATTTTCTCCAGGCCTGACTCAGGCTGCTGATCTGGTAAGCAAGAGGCTCCCCAGGAGACATGTTATAAAAGACCATCTGGCCTGCTGCAGACCTCCTTTGATTTTAGCTTTCCATTTCTGTACTCTGGAGCCCAGGGACGTTAGCGGGCACAGGGCACTCAGGGCCACTTCCCGGAGTTACACCATGGTGGTCACGCACCCCCTGCATCTTCCTCACCTGCTCCCATCCCCACCCTCTGGTCCTGTTTCCCAGCTGTGCCATCTTCCTCCCTCCAGCCCCACTTTCTCCACAGCCAGACCCCTGGTGGGCTATTTCTTTTTTTAGATTTTCTTGGTTTCTTCTTCTTCTTCTTCTTCTTCTTCTTCTTCTTCTTCTTCTTCTTCTTCTTCTTCTTCTTCTTCTTCTTCTTCTTCTTCTTCTTCTTCTTCTT
>PVHY01014733.1:0-12500 GCA_004024945.1 Uropsilus gracilis | reverse complement strand
CCTCTTCTTCCTCCTCCTCCTCCTCCTCCTCTTCCTCTATTATTTATTTTGTTTTACGTTGTCTACACGTCTACACTGGGGGTCTCCCACCACCTATCACTTGTGAACCAGGTCTTAGTCTTTTGTGCCCCTCCCACTCCCGAATCCCCCCCCACCATGCTCTATGCTTCAATTTTGCTAAAAATTAACTTGTCTGTTATTTGTTTCCCCTTTGTCCCTCATATAAGTGAGACCATTCAGTATTTCTTTTTCTTTCTGACTAATTTCTGCTAGCAGGACTCCTTCTAACTTTCAGCCATATTGCTGTGAATGACATACTTTTTAGACTTTCTTGGTGGTGTTTTTCCTTCATTAAGATTGGCCTGTGAATAGAAAGTGAGTGGAACCTGGATTGAAACCTGGAGCTGTCTCGAGGGTGGGGGTGGAGAGTCTGCAGGGGAAAGACAGAAACATTCATCCTGGGTTGGCGTTAGGGTGGCCACTGTTACTAGGCCACTGCTACTAAAAGTTCCTCCTCTCTCCTCTCAAGTGTCCCAGAAAGAGTTGTTGAAACTCATGGCATTTCAGCATGTGACAAGATGGCATAGCGGCCTTTAGTAGCAAAGAGATCTTTACTGTAGCTGAGGGCTGAGTGGGGGTTGGGGCAGAGTGGATGTTGGTTGTGAGAAGAAGTAGCTGAATCTTTCATCTTCGTGACATTTTCTAAATTTTCTGTGGTGGGTCTTGTAATCAAGAGAGCCATGGTAACTTCCAGCATGACTTCTGGGTATGGCCCAGGGAGGAGTTGATAGGGGAGTGGTAGGTCATGAGTCCCATAGGTAAACTCTGAAGCATGTCTGCTACCTTTTTTCCCAAAGTTCTAATAGTGTATCTTCTCCAGGTGGGCTAACTACTCAGGCATCTTTGCTCGTGAAAAATAAAGCCTCATTGTTCCATCTGCAGCAGAGTTGTTGTCTACCTCTGGTTTGAGGGCATGATTAACAATGGAAAAGTATGGTTAATATAGAATGAATGTTGACTTTACTGGGGCATCATTTTATGTAGTGCATATAGTTGTTGTTGACCAATAATGTGGTTAAAAAACTCATATTTTCCATAAAAATGTATTGCATTTGTTTCTTAGTTACTGTTTTGCAGCACCTTTACTTCATATTTTTTAAAAAGTATTTTATTCATACATCCTTGTATTCCCTGGGGTTCTCCCACTACTGTATCACACATGAATCATCTTGATCTTTTGTGCTTGTCCCTTCCCGGATTTCCCTCTCTCTTCCCTCCTCTCTTGTTTACTTTGGTTAGTTTTGACTTTTTCTTGACCTTTTGTTTGTTTTCCCTCTATCCCACCTATGAGTGAGACCAACTGGTTTTTGTTTTTTCTTTCTGGCTTATTTTCACTAGCATTATTCCTTCTAGGTCAAAGCAAAAAGCCCAGTCAAAAATGGGGAGAGGAGCTTAAAAGACACTTCTACAAAGAAGAAATACAAAAGACCAACAGGCGCATGAAAAAATGCTCAACATCACTTATAATCGGGGAAATGTCAATCAAAACCACAATGAGAAAGCACCTCACACCTATAAGAATGGCTCATATAAAAAAAATGGTCAACAACAGTTGCTGATGTGGATGTGGAGAGGAACAAGCACTCTGACACTGCTGTTGGGAATGCAAACTGGTCCAGCCAGTTTGTGTGGTGGGGGGAAAGGAGGGACCCTCAAACTACTTAAAATGGAACTTCCATTCCATCCAGCAATCCCACTGCTGGGAATCTACCCAAAGGATACAAAAACACTCATTCAAAAGTACTTCATAGTCTTTTTTGTAAATGTTAACAATAATTATATCATTTAATTGAACCATTAATATTGCATAAGAAGGTCAGGCCTTTTGCAAACCTAAAGATAGCTTAAATGTAACTTCTGAGTTGGCAGGAGACTTACTATGAATTATTTAGAGACTATTGGAGCTTTTGTATTGCTTTCTTGGCCACTATTTTAGCTACCTTGTGTGTAGTATTTCAGTTATTTATTCATCAAATTTATCCTGAGCCTCTGCTCTGCAGTTATTCCTTGAGTAACCTGGGAATGAAGCTACTCTTTAGAGAAGTAGTCAGTGAGTGGAGGAACTGCACTACAGACGAGCTATTATTATACAAGAAAGGAAATGATGACTCCAGCAAGCAGTTAGGTTAAGAGGAGGGGGAATAGTGTGGTGAGGAAAGCGGTAATATGACATTTTAGGGGAAAGGAGGAAGTTGGGAAAGGCTGGAAGGGAAGAATTCAAGTTGTGATGTCAGAATAGTGCATGGAGGCTATAAAACCTTGCTGGTTAGAGGCCAGTTGCCATTTTCCTATATAAGCGCTTACACAGGAAAATGGCAACTGGCCTCTAACAAGCATGGTTTTATAGAGGGAATGGTGAGCCTGAAATTCCATGGTCTTTTTCCTTAATGACCCCACACCTCAGACAGGTGACAGGCAGATGTATGGGAGGTGCCATGATGTAAACGAACAAGGCAACCTTTTCACTTCTGGTGGAGGATTGGGGGTCAACTTAATTGATTTCTCATGAACTTTCCTCACTCTTGCAGTTGTTGATGGAGTAGGATCCTCCCGGATCTCTCACCTGTGATCAGCAGGGTTACATGTCACATTGGTGAGGCTATTGTCCAAGTTATTCAAACCACTTGACTCTTACAGCTGTAGTATTTGGTGGGTGTTCAGTTCATTGGCAGTTGGCTTTCAGGAAGGGGAATTATCCTAGATAACATGGGACAACCTGATCCAGTCAACTGAAAGTCCTCATAGAGAACCAGGCTACCCTGAGAATGAAGAGATTCTGCCCATGAACTGGAGCTTCAGCTTGACACCTGTTGCGTTTACCTCAGACTCGGCCAACCAGCCCCCCCTGTGTGCTGAAGCCAATTCCTTCCAATAAATCTCTTTATATTTGTATTCTGTGGGTTCTTCACTGCTGGTTGAATTTTGACACACTGCCCATCACAGAGGTTCTTACACCCTTTTTGTAATTAATCTCCTTGGTGGATTTTTGGAAAGTTCCTATTTCTTAGTGGTCTAATATATATCAAATTCTTGAAGCCTTTTCTCCCATAGAATCCATTCATTATTTCATACACTTATACACTTAATTCATAAGCTCATAGTTTTTAACACATTTATTTTGCATGATCTTTTTTTTTTTTTTACTCCCAAGAAATCCTCACCTCTCATGTATTTTTTCTCATGCTACTTCATATCCATCAGCTTCCATTTGACCTCTAGAAAGTGGGTTCCTTGAGACCAGGGATCTGTGATAGGTTCGTGGATGTTGTCACGTACCAAGATCAGTGTCTGTGCCTAGAGATATTGCTTGGTGTTTGTTTAACAAAGATGGTCCATTTCTTTGTAAGTAGTCCTCTTTATACCTGCAGGTTGCTCCTCCCATGATAAAGTCAACCACACAGAAATTGACTCTGTCTTTACTGTGGGGTTTACTGTTGGACAATGGCAACTGTGGGTAATGCCATTTCCTCTGAGGATTGAAACCTTCCAGCAGGTGTGCAGTCCTGAGATCTAGTCTTGGGTCCCATGTCAAATAAGCCGATATTGACTAGAGATTGGAAATATTCCCACCAATTCCGCATTTCCAACAAAGTGGTTTAGTCTGTTCACCGAATGCCTGCATTTATCTCTCAACTGCTTCCAACCTTGGAGACAGTTCAAGTCTCCACCAATTACATACCCCAGTTCCTGAAGCATGCGTTCCAGGGTATGTATATTTTTTTAACTTTTCTGGAAATGGCTCACTTGTGGGGGAAAGAACGTACCTGCGAATGTTTGTCCCAGTGGGAACTGTCAGTCATGTACCCTTCCACTTATCTCTCCTGAAAGATGGCTATCAAACCAGGGTTCTTCCCACGTATTTTTTAAAAAATGGGACAAAGGAAGCGAATTTGTCCATCTGTAGTATTATTTCTTTTTGTATTTTCCCTATTCTCCATAAAAGTTTATGATAGTGATTTGACCGTCTTTCTGCAGGGTTAGCTATGTATTTTGCAAAGGCCTCTAATGGAAATCTCAGGGGGAGCTGACCAAACATTGCACGGACACCATTGGGGATAAGACATAATTGGTTTTACAAGCCCCTACCCATCTGCTCTTACTCTGATATTAATCTAGTGATGTTAAAGGAGTAAGAGTAGGGAAGGACACTATATGATGAGCCAGGAGGAGGGGTCCTAGCTTAGTGTAATCTTTTAAGAGGTTCATGTTGTAGGTAGTAAGATGTCATCCTGCCTGGATGGTTGAAAAGGATTCAGACAGCAGAACTAATTGAAGACTATCAGTCACTTCTTGTGTTCCAGCCCCGCTTTCTTGGGTAAATGATATTCAGTCACTGTCCAGAGAGCCTTCCCAGAGCTTACCAAGTTGGTGCTATTTTTGGCATATCCCAGTAGATTGTTCTCTGTGTGGGGTGCTGTAGATGGGTAAGAGATATGCCTTAGATAAGGGCACACCTTTATCTATTCTTTCCCATCTCTAGCACACTGGAGATGGTTCCTGGCAAGTTCTCTTATCTGTGATGGCAGCCCCCTAACATCCTAGGTTGACCAACCATAGAGACACGTCCCTGAAATATAAAGGTGTTTACCCCCATAGGTGTTTTCGGCTAGACAATGAATCCCCCATTCTCCTACCCCATGTGCTACATACCATGGGATCTTGGTTTTATCTTCCCTACTACCACACTGTAACCATCCCTTCATCAGGTTATTTAAGGGAGCCTGAAACCTTGAATAAATGACTTAGTTCATGTATATTGAGCCACAGTCTACAGCTCCATCTTAGATTGTCTCAATTTCTTCCGTTCATTTTTCTTCTTCTTGCCCACAGCCTCCAATACGTCTGGATTCATACACTAAGGTTGGTGTCCACTTATGTTTTTTTAATTCATCTTCTCCAAGTTACAGCACTGCTGGGTGCAATGCTATCTGTGTTCTTTGACCAAACATAACACTAGTCTGTTCAGCAGTTTGAATCTTTCACGTTGTTCTCTACTAATCAAATTGGGTTTATCTTTGTTATGAGAACATGAAGATTTATAGTTCTTTGTCACACAGCACACTCATTTGATGCAATATTTATCACTTTTGGTCATTAGAACATAATATCCATTGCAAGGAAAGTCAACACTTTTCTATGTCAATGAACCTAAAGTGCTTTTAGATGGTAAAACTGATTCAAGTCAACAGCAGTGACTAAGCAATGAGATTTTGCCTCTTATTTGAAAATCTCCCACTTGTACATGTTTGTGATTTGTGAACCAAGCTGAAAGGCTTATTAATCTCTTGGGTAATCAGATAATTAGAGCAAAGAGCACCTTAGTTAGAACTTAACAGAGGGCTATTTGAAGTCAAGCGTGAGGCAGAATCAAGGGAATCAAAACAAGACGTTAAAACCTTTCAGATCTATGCAATCAAATCCATTTTTGATGAGAACAAGAAGCATAAATGTTTCCTCTTCTTCAACCATTTCTCTATTCCCCCTTTTGTTCCTTGACAACAGCATGAGTTTCAACAAATGTGTCTCAAGGCAACGTTGAACTACTGTGGCTCATTTGTTTACCTATTTTTTTTGAACCAATATGCCCAGCCCAATGATACTAATGAATAACAATAGTTTTCACATCCACAATACTTACCCTGTGCAAGTCCAGTTCTGAGCTGTACAGACATTAAGCTCAGTTAAGTCTGATGGCAAGGCTAGAATTCACAGTGTTAAGTAACAGATCCTAGGCCAGTCAGCTAGAAGGAGCGCCATTCGGATTTGATTCTGGAAAGGCTAATAGACTTGAAAATGTCAGTCTATTCAAAACAAAACAGCCTTTTTGGTAACTATTGTTTTCCTCAGCACTGGATTAGCCAAGAGAAGCCAGGCTCACAGCCACAACCAACAAACATGAAATCCCCACATCCCTATGGCTGAGTACTGAATTTCTTCAAAATGAATCTAGCACTATCAATAAAGAAAAAAACTCCCTTGTTTGACTGGGACTTGAGCTAACCTTTGTGGTAATTATAAAGAGAATAAACAACAAAATCATCCACACAACCATACACAATTCACATGGTGAAATTCAGTTGACGGGGAGAACCAACATGAGCTCAGCTGATACGTGCCAGAGATAGTTCCCTTCAGAGCTATTTGGGGAGTTATGGGTTGTTGTTTTTATTAAGGCAACATTACTTTACAGAGCTGTATATGATGTAGGGGCAGAGCTTCATCCTCCTCCGATGCACGCATCAGCCCACCCTCGCCATCAAAGTGTTCATAGTCCTTTATCATAGGCCGCTAGGTCACTCCTGTGCTCTCCCTTCCTCTGCTGTTAACCTCAGTCCTGCATCACATTGCTAGGATTTGGCTTAATTTCTTCAGTTCCGTTGCTGGGTTTCTCCATAGTCCACACAAGAACAGCATCATCTAGCAGCTGCCTCTCTTTGGGAATTACTTCACCTGGTTCCTTCTATGCTGTAAATGGAAGATGTTTTTGCAGCCAGTCCAGCCTGGGTAGGTTCATCCTCAGCTCTAGCAGCTAGAGAAGCTAGAGAAGCCCTTGAATTTATCTTTGTGGCATTTTTGAAATAATGAACAAGGGAAAAAGCAGGCAGCCTCTTGAACCCCTCATTCTAACTTTCCTCTGCATCTCCTAGCACTTTCCTTCTCCCAGCATGATAGCATGATGCTATGCCCACCCTTCCAGGCCAGGAGAGTCCACTCACGCATGTGCACATATACTGGGTCAGGCATGCACATCATGGGGACAGCACAGCACCACAGGTGCTGGCCATAGAGACTAATGGCAAGAAAGTATGACAGGAGACTCATTTACCCTGCACAGGAGTTCAGAACCCCCTTTTTTAACAGCTGAGTAGTATTCCTTCATGTTGAAGGTACTTGTGGGTTCTAGGCAAGGGCTGAGGATTTGGGTTGGCTCAGGAGACCTCTGCTGGGGAAAGCAGGAACAATGACTTGGATTGATGAGTTAGAACTATCTGGGGGCTCAAACTTCGTATGATGGGGACTTTGTTGAGTTCTGGACCCAACGAGAGGCTGCGTGAGAAGTAGCATGAAGCTGGTCTCCTACCAAACATATTTGCCAAGATCTGACAAGGATTTAAGGTTGCAGAGCTGAGAGCTCCTAATGTAACTCTCAAGGGGAGGAAAATGGGGGGTCCATCTCCCTAATTAGGGTTGATCCAAACCTGGATTGAATTTTCCCAAAGCTGTGATTCCACCCCAACCCATCTGCGTCTCCAGTAGGACTGAAGTGACCAATGTCCACTGATTTCTAGTAGCCAGTATCACTGTGTGGAATCTTCCTTTATATGTAGCCTGGCCATCGAATGAAGGACATGGAGAAGATTATTTAAGCGATAATAAGAACACCAAAACAGACTCACATTTGATCTGGATATTGGAGTTTGAAGTTAATAGGTTCAAGACTGAGAAGAGGGCTAGACCAGGATAGAGAGTGGGAGATATCACCCTTTGCTTGCTGAGTCAGATCTCGCAGGACAAGAAAGTAGAGCAGGCAGAGAGCAAAGAAGGATGATCTCCAATACCTGGAGGTCAAGTGTAGAAGGAGATTTGATTATGGGGCCTGAGAAAACTAATAAACAGGAGGGAATCCAGACCCATGTGGAGTTATGATGACAAAGCAAGAGTGTGTTTTGGGAAAGAGGAAGGCAGAGATGCGAACAACTGCAAAGAGGTCAAGTGAGGTGGGAAGAGGAGACAGTAGTTAAAATTGGGCAGCTGGCAGGAAGCTGAGAGCAGCTGACTTGAGCGTCTGAGCTCAGTTTGTAGCGACATATTGTAGGGGATGGCTGAGTCGCCAATATCTGCGTTGAAGCTCACCAAGCCCACTATCGAGACACCCACCCAAGTGTGACACTTCTAAGTGGGCCGCTTTACAGATTTCCTGACCAGAACCCATGTTTCTTTTCATTAGATGCAAGCTGATTCCCCACCAATCATACCTTTCCTTCAAGAACTAAGAGTTTGACTATTTGATTCTTGTAACAATGACATGAAATGAAAATTTAAAGCTAGAGTTATAGGAACATTACCAGCAAAACCGAACAAACTAAATGTACGTTTCTACCCCACGTTTCTGAATACAGGGTATTTGTTAAGGCAAGACATGGAAACAACAAATGCCCCAAAGTAGACAAATGGTTCAGAAAGCTGCGATATATGTATACAATGGAATATTACTCAGCAATAAAACATGTCATTCACAGCAACATGGATGGTGCTAGAAGGAATCATGTGAGCAGAAAAGCCAGAAAGAAAAAGAAATATGGGTTGGTCTCACTTATATGAGGGGACAGGGAAAACAAACAAACAAACAAATTTTAAGAAAAACTTAAAACTGTCAGCAGAACTGAAATAAATATAGAACAAGAGTGGGGGAGGAGGGAAATCAGGGATGGAATGGGCACAAAGGTGATAGGGTGGGGCTGACAACAATGTAAAAACAAACAAAACCAAATAAATAAATAAACCAGATGAATGGGTAAACAAACTAACAAAATAAATAAGTAGATAAACAGTGTCTTCAAGAGTAGCTATCCAGGAGTATCCAGGAATTTCCTATAAAGGGCTGATGAGTGAGTCATTGAGACTCTGAGGGCCACCTCCAGGTACATCTTCATCTTCTAATTTGTTTTTACAACCTGTTAAAAAATTGAAAATTACTTCTAAGTTTGGTTTGCCAGATTATTCTCTGGCATTTTTCTCCAGGTGTTGATCAAGATCACTTAAGCAAAGTTGTTGAACTCCAGGAGTGTGTTTTACATCATAGTCTCATTTAGATATTTTCATGAGATTTAGGAAAGACAAAGTTATATTATAAATGAGTCTTGGACATTTGAGACTGTTGGCTATCTATTTCAAAATATTTTCATGTGATTGGTTCCAACGCCTTCCTATGAGGAAAAAATGCATTATTATAGAAGAGGTATATTTCTCAGTAAAGAGCGAGTTCCCAGAGAATAACAGCTTTTGAAAAGGACCTGCAGATACCTGTCATGGTGAAAATAATGACCATGTCCATAACAAGTAACGTCAGCAGCTCCTTGACAGAATTCTGTGTGCCAAGCAGATTTTGTAGCACAAACTGGTGGGAACCAGAGAGAACAATTATGAGTGTCTGGAAGTAGGCATAGGGGTCATTCCAGGTTTTGCATTCCAAATTTCTTTTTACTTAAACTCTGCTTGTCCTTGGTGCATTTCATTTTATGGCTTTAGACCAGTTTGGACACTTCTATTTAGGTTGGATTTGAGCTTGTACTTGCGCGCGCGCGTGTGTCTATGTGTGCTCCGATTAGAGAATTCAGTGGGAAGTTGCATTTTGATAATACATTTGGTTCTCTGGGAAATAGGAATTTTCAAACTCTTTCCAGGTGTCTTGAATGTCATCGCTTTAGGTTTGTGGGAAACACTTTTACGCAATAGGATAAAGAGACTTCCAATAGTGATGGGGATTTTCTGTGTCCTTCCTTCATGTTTTTGTCAAGAGGGTCTTCTAAGACTCCACCCACCCTTCCTTCCTCATTTCCAAAGTTGGGGAGACTCCTTTGGTGGGTGACTTTCGGAAGGAGGCACTGAACTTCCTTTTGGAGGGAGGCACTGAACTGCTCATCTGTTCTCTAGCGTCTTCTGGAATGTTCTGTCATTGGGATGTGAACATTGACTCTTACTAAGAGGGTGCATGCAGCTGGCTCCTGGGAGGAGCCATGGTGTTGCCCAGGTCTGGGTCTGGATTGATGAGTTATTTGGTGCTGGAGGCAGTAATTATTAGAACTCCCAACTGGCAAGCAGTCTAAAAATCGACTTTCAATTGATTGGTTTTGTCAGGAGTCAAGTTACTATTTCCATTTTGATCCGATTCTCATATTTCTTTTTCAACTACTTCAGTAGAGGAAGAGGCAAGGAATATTTAATTCTTATCCTGAGACATTAACGTTTCACTTAATACCAGGAGTTACAGAGGAATTGGTAAAGTCTTCTTAGAGTCTTTAAGCCAAGATTGGTTTCTGCCTTTCTAAATTTCTAGGCAAAGCTTGGGTGTGTGGGCTTCCGGCCCAGGGGGAAAGTGGGGAGAGGATAGGCATGTGGAATAAATAGTATCACTAATGCTAAAGAAACAATATTATCCCTGGCTTTGCTTTGTAGTAGCAGAAATTGAGTCTCCAAGAGTTCAAGCAGCTGCCTAAGTGGGTGAATGGTATTCGGTTCTCAATTCTATGGATTCCAAATTCCTTTTTTTTTCAGTAAACCTTATTGTCTCTCAATAAGCAAATGCTAAACCTGTAATTTGCCCTTTGAACCAATTAGCAAATATAAAGCAGTTGTTAGCAATGCAGCTCTCACACATACATGCTTGTGGCTCTACCTTTCTATGTATATACAGGCTTAGATGGGTGTCACCTGTGCCATCTTGGGTTTGCATTCTAATCACATTATTTTGAAAGTTTTCTTCCTCCCCCAAAGTTGAAGGGATACTACTGTATATTCATCTGTACAGCGCTTAGATAAAGCAGCTGTTCATGTCTTACAACACCTGCTTTATCTGGGTACTTTGTGGGTATAATTATCTTGCTGGACCTTCTGGAAATAAGTTGTTGATACCATAGCACTTGGCCCTAAGAGCCTGAGTGTGCACTTGCCAGAATATGGACATTCCCCTAAGCAAGCACAAAACTAGTATCACATCTAATCTTGTCAACATTATCTAAATAACATCCTGGGATACCTGTGTCATATTCTGTCCCCTCGGTGGTGACACTTTAGAAGAAGGGAACTTGAGTCCCTAACCTTGTGATGGATGCTCTTTCATGTTAAGAGTCACATGTGGAATGAAGAAGAAAATGAGACGGAAGAGATTGACAGCGATCTGTGAGACCAGCCCACAGAACAGGGATCCTGGGAAGCATGTCCAGGTCCCACTTTAATGAAGCTGTGAAACCCCTTATATACCCTAGCCAGGAAGTGTTACAATGATGTCATGAGGAAGGAGCAAAGCGTACATGACTTGCAGCAGAGAGAATGAGGGGATGTGTGATAACAAGAGGATTTACCTTTGGGGGCAACAGTCATCACTAATAGGTCCTGTGTCTCTGGGGACATTCCAAAGAGGTCAGGAAGCTGGGTGACAGGTGAGAGATATGCTGTTGCCCACCCTCTAGTGTGCCAGGGGGGCTAGAGAGAAAGAAGGTGTTCTTCTTTACTGAAGCTCCATCTCTCTACCTGCTTCCACGTTCCACACTTTCATTCATTCATTTCATCCTCTTTGTTCGGGTTAAGGTCTGGCTGGCACTGTGATGGATGCTGTCAGGATATAAATCTGTGGCACAATTTCAATCCTAGAGACACTGGGCCACCGAGGAAACATGTTAATCATAAATAAATAATTGCAGTCACGCTCCTCTGGAAACCCACGGGAAGATGAAATTAAGAGCCCAAGAGGAATAACCTGGTAACATGGAGGGAAATCTGCATGGAATCGGATGGATTCTAACAGAATTCTTGATCATGGCAAATGGGTGGAACTGGACAAAGTAGTCCAGGACACCACCAAAAAGCTGATTTTCTGAGGTGTTTATATACTAGGTGGTGCCCCTAGGAGCAGGGAGATGAGATGCTTGGGCTAGAAAGCTGGTGTGGCCGGGGCAGGGGGGCAGTGAGGGTGGGGGGAAGAAGGAAGGATGCAGACATGCAGACAGAGGCTTAGAGAGCCTGCACCTGAGATTCTACCACCAACCTGTCCTACCAGCACTCTCTCCCTGCTCTGAGTGCACACTCAGACTTGACTTCCCCAGCCAATCGGAAGTAAACCTCTGACCTAAAGAACTTGGTAGAAGTTCCATGCTCCATGGTGGCTTTGGTGCACCCTGAATATTGGAAGGAAGATGTGGGCAGAGCTGTCTATCCAAATACACCCACTAGCCAGGGGGTCCGGTGGTGTGCTCCCCTGCAGCCTGTGCTTTACGGCCCAGCGAGCACCCGCAAGAAGCTGTCTGGGACAGAGGAAGGGATTTCAGAAGTGGATCAGGCTCTACTGTTACTGGTATTGTTGCTATGGCTGTTATTCTTTCTTTAAATGAGCAGATGTGACGGTTGACCATCGCTAATGGTTCACTGCACAAAGGAGGGGTGAGTGTTAGACTTCTCAGACTTGGCATCATTCAGCTTCCTCAGTGAACAGTTCAAGGGAAAGAATGGAACCTTATCTAAGTTTCAGACCCCAAGATGCTATTTCCTAAACTGGGATCAGAACAGCTAGAACATAGCCAAGAGGAGTGAAACTCCTGCCTCCTTCTCTCCCCCTCCCCTTCCCTTTCTTTCCCCTCCCCTTCCCCTCCCCATCTCCCTCCTCCCCCCTCCTCCCCCTTCCTCCTTTCTCCTCCTCCCTCTCCCTCCACTCCCCCTCCCCCCAC
>PVHY01014732.1:0-37745 GCA_004024945.1 Uropsilus gracilis | reverse complement strand
CACTCCAGTTGCACGAGCCAATTCTTTGAGTTTTGAAATGTGTGCCTGTGTGCATGCATGCATGTGTGTGCATGCGTGCATGCATGCGTGTATGTCTGTCTGTCTCCTACTGGCTCTGCATTTTGAGAACTCTTGACTGATAAAGCTTCCTACATGGGAAACATTTTGAAGTGGCAGAGCAGATAATAACCATAAGATGTTGCAACAGGAGAGTGGGTTTGTTGATCTGGTGTGTCAGAGAGTATTTTCAAAGGCAGTGTGAGGCTGTGCAGAACCTCCCTCACCACAGCTACTGTTTCCCCTCAACCCCCTCTTGTCCCTTACTGCCCTGGCTGAGGCTGAAGCTGCCCTTGTTGCTTCCTTTAACATGCCTGTGGCTTTCAGCCCTTTTGTACATCTGCTCCATTCTGATTTTGACATGTTTTCCCTCTCTTATCTCTTCTCCTGACTTCTCTCTTTCGAGCCAGAGCTGAGGGGGCCTCTCTCTGCTTAGTCTCTCATGAGTAAGCCTTCCACACAAGGTTCCATTGATTTGTTTATACCTCTCTTTCACCTACTAAATGGTAACTGTGTTTTCCCCATTTTTGTATTCCTAGCTGCCCACATGGTGCCTGGTATCATGGAGGTGTCCCCTCTGTATTTCAGAGAGGGATTGAGCAGTGGGTCCTCTCCCTCAGTTGAGCTGCAGGGGCTGGAAAGTGTCTGAAGTGGCTTTTCTTTGAGGGCTAGTGTGTCCCTTGCCACTGGGGTGACTGAAGAGAAATCCCTCAGCAGACAGCCTTTGGGTTTGTACCCAAAGCCTGTGCTGTTGGTACTTGAGGGGGATGAGCAGATTTAAGTCAACAATGCAGAATGGTTAGTGTCACATGTTGGTAGCAGAGAAGCCTCACAGATTCAGAGTACAACGTGAACTGATTCACGTGAACAATTCCACCAATGAAGGAAGTACTCCTGCATTTGTGAGCACCTATCTTGCTTCCAAAATTTTGTCCATTCAACCACCCTTAAACTTGGTGACTTACCTAGTCCAAAGTGGTGCCCCTGGGGTCTTTCTCAGAAAAATCTGCACTCCAACAATCCTACTGTACAAGCTGTCCTGCTACCAACCTTGTTTTACCTTTGAAGTTTGCATCAAAGGCAAACTTTGCATCATTGTGTGTCCTCCTGATCACACCCTGTTCCCCATCCCCTGCATAGGTGCACAAGTGCTGCTCACCCCAGAATGGTAGGGCTCAGAAGATCAGAAGAGCACACATCTGTAATATTGGTTTCTCATGTCAACTCTCCCATCCATGCTTCAGAGTAGAAACGAACAAGTCAGTAGCTCTGATACCCACTTTTCTTACAGGTTTTGTCCAGAGAGGCTGCATTGTTCTCACTACCACTGGGCCCCAGTCATACCCCCTCAACAAGTTTCCCTGCTTCCTCTCTGGAGTTCCTGTCAGCATCTGGCTCCTTCGTGAGCTGGGTGTTTGGTGGTCTTTGAGAGCTTCGCTGAAATCATGAAAGTTTTCCTTTTCCACCTTGTTTTAACCTAGGGAGATACTGACAAATTACCCAAGAGAATTTTCATGGAACTAAGGGAATTTCTGCTTTGAAGTGATTTTCTATTCCACCTCTTAAATGAAGCAGATAGAACTTTTTTTTGGCCTTTCCATTGCACTTGATTTAATATACTTGATTTTATCTCTGTCATGCTTTATATATAAAATGATACCCCGTGCATTTAGTATGACTGTGTCATCATTATCCCATAAGTGATGTCAGAAAGCATGGTTAGCTAAAAAGGAGAAAGATTGATGTATAATATTCCATTGTGTAAATATACCACATCTTTTTCAGCTATTCATCAGTTTTGGGACATTGGGGTTGTTGCTGTATCTTGGCTATTGTAAATAGTGCCACAATAAATATGCGAGGACAGGTGTCCTTTTGATTAGTGTTTTTGTATCCTTTGGGTAGATTCCCAGTAGTGGGATTGCTGGGTCGAATGCTAATTCCACTTCCAGTTGTTTGAGGGTCCTCTACACAACTTTCAAAGACAAACATGTCATTTGCAATAACATGGATGGAGCTAGAAGGAATCATGTTAGTGGAAATAAGCCAGAAAGAAAAAGAGAAATATGGGATGGTCTCACTTATATGAGGGATATAGGGAAAACGAACCAGTAAACAGACTAAAAAAGTTTAAAACTGCCAACAGAACTAATGCATAAAGCAAGAGAAAAGGAGGAGGGTGAAAAGGGGGGAGGGGAAGGGCACAAAAGATTAAGATGGTTCATGGGTGACAAGGTGATGGGAGGACTTTGGGATCGACAATGATGTATATAATATGTGTGTGTGTATAATCAATAAAAAAGGTGAAAGATGCTTAAAATGCAGTAATTTAGGAACGAAATGCAAGCAACCCAAATTCCAAATGTTAGTTGTCCGCAGGATTTGGAACAGCAACTAAAGTACATTCTCAGCACTCACTGTCTTGCACGTCACCTCAAAATTTCAGCTTTTTTTTTTTTTAGTATTCCTTTCCATTGTCCCTTTCCCATCCAGAACAGTTTCCCTACTCCAACACGCACACGGCTTTGATTAAACTTCAAGAACTTTCCCTTTTGTTTCATCTCCCTTGTGTCTCATTCCAATCCAGCAGAAAATAATTTGCTTCTAATGGTTATGTTAATCTTCTACAAAGTGTAGAAGTGTTTTAAAAATGACCAAAAGAGCTACTATTTCTTCAAACTTCTGTAGTAGTTTTCAGAGAAAGGGAGGTATCAGGGAGAGTTGAGCAAAGTTCATTCAATAAGCACCAGGCTTATGTTCCTCTATCAACCTTAGCTGACTTCCTCACAACCTCAAAATAAGTACATGGAGTGATTTGACTTGTATCCATAGAAATACATGTTCTCCCAGCTTGACTGACGTGGTGGAGGCTGACTATTGCATTAAACCTGACTTCTGCTCCCCTCCTAGACAGGCAAACCTTGGAGATATTGCAGGCTCAGTTGCAGGCCACTACAATGTAGCAAATAACACAATACAGTGTGTCACACAAATATTTTGTTTCCCCATGCATGTGAAGGTGATGTTTACATTATACTATAGTCTATTAAGTGTGCAATACACTGTATCTAAAAGAAGACTACACATCACTTAGTTAAAAAATAGGTTGTTTTTAGAAATGCTAACCATCACCTGAATCTTCAGTGATTTGTAATCTTTTTGCAGGGGGAGAGTCTTATAATAATTTCAGTAACCAGGAAGCACAAGAATACAAAGCACAATAGAATGAGGTACACTTAAAAATAATAATAGGCACCATTTGGGGTAAATTTAAAAAATGTGGCAATGACATTCCTGCACAGAAGTTTGTAGAACATTTTTTTTAAGTGAGAACCCACATATGACTCGTGGGATCATTAATGATAAGCAAAAAAGCATCACCAGCACCCCATAAACTATTTTCCTTAATAAAAATCTCCCTCCTCTGAAGTGACTGCTCTCTATGCTCCTATTTTCTTGATTTTCTTTATAGTTTTGCCAATTTTAATACTTCCCTTATAGAATTTTGCAATAACAATGGCATGCCTGTTTCTGAGTTTGATATACTTTTATTCATACAATATATTCTTTTTTTTGGGTCTGCCTTTTATGCAATACAATGGTTTCTGAGATACATTCAAGCTTTGTATAGTAACACTTTGTTCATTTTCATTTTTGAATAGTCTGCGTTGTGTGACTGTGTTCTAACATACTTATCCATTCTTCTGCTAATAGACACTCTGGCTGTTTCCAGTTTCAGGCTGTTACAAATAATGATCCTATAATCATCCCTGCATGTTTCTCTGGGTACTCGTGTGCACATCTGGTCTTGGGATTTTCTTACGGCAAAGTTTCTATTTATAAATTCAATTTTGTGAATAGTTATAGGTCTGTTTTTACAATTCCTTATTATTCTTATGTACATGTTGCTGATTTGTGAATGTTTCTCTAGAAATTTGTTGATTTCACCTAAATTTCTTAAAATTCACTCTTGTTAACTGTTTTAGTCTCTGCATAATCTCTAGAATAGAGACTAAGCTTTCTTAATTTTTGACATTAATTTGCTCCCTTCTCTCTCTGTACTTTGGTGCCTATTGCTAGATAGTGGTTATTGTGCTTTTTCCTAGGACCAACTTTATCCATCCTTTCTGCATTGTATGGTTTCATTTTTCCTTACTGCATGTAAATATGAAATTGTTTTATATTTAAAAACAATTCCCATTTTTTTTGGGGGGGGCTTATTTTTCTATTTTTTCCTAGTTTTTGGAGAAACATCCTTTACTGATGTTTTTCTTTTTTAATATATTTATTTAAAACTGAAAGTTTGGGTATCAGTTTAGCTATGACTTGCAATACCTTTATTGCTATCAACTTGAAACTATTTTTTGCTTAACTGATATTTCAGGTTTGACTCACATGTTATTTGGAAAGGTATTTGTTAGTTTCCAAAGATATGGGGATTGTCAGGTTTTATTTTTCCTATTGATTTATTGTTTAATTACATTGTGTTCAAATAATATCCTCTGTATGATTCAGTCATTTAAAGTCTTTTGAGACTGTCTTAATGGCCTTGTTAGTGGTCAGTATTTCTAAATGTTCTTTTTTTTTTCATTAAAAGAATGGGTTTTCTGTAGTATGGGATGAGTTAGTCTAACCATTGGATAGAGCCCTAAGCTTCTTATTCAAATCTTTATGTTCTTATGATTATTTTTTTCTGATTGCTTCATTTTGTATTCAGAAAAATATGTTGATATTTTATTATTTTGTGAATTGTCTTTTTTTTTCTCAGCACTTTGTCAATTTAATTTTAATCTCTATATTTTGAGGGTACATTTTTCTTCTTGGTGGGTTGAACCTTTTGTCATTAAAAAATTTCCTCTTAATAGTCATATATTTTGTTTTAAAAAATGATATTAATATAGCTACAAAAAATTCCTTCTTGCTATTGTTTTAATATTATCTTTTAAAACTTTTTAATAGGATTTTACTTTCACCCTTTATAAAGTTTTAATTTTAGATACACTGTTAATGGAAGGCATACAATTAAGTTTTGACTATGCAGATCTGAAAAGTATCTTTATTCTGTCTGCTTACTCCTCTGTATTCGCATTGTCTGTTTCCTTTGCAAACTTCACTTTCCTAAGTTTTGGGCTTTTTTCTTGTTAGGGATTTTCCTCAGATGGTAGAGTCTGAAATCTGATGATTTGAAGACTAGACAGTAAAAAGATGATTGGAAAGTCTCTACATAGAGACAAGCTTGTGAGGGGAGGGATTGCAGGCAATGGGAATTATCTATATCACTGGAATACCCTCAAAAGCCATATATATATAATATATATGCATATAATATGTATATGTATATATGTGCAATCAATAAAAAAGTTTAAAAAGAAAAATGGCATCATGACTGAAAATTAGGCTGATTAGTTAAAATTGAACCCTAAAACCTGATTATTAAGTCTAAAACCCCCTACCCCTTCCTCAATCTCCAAAAAAAAGCATTTAGGGAAGAGCAGGGCTGGGCAGGTTTCTTTGAGCTGAGTTTCTGTCTTCCAGCAAGTAGTATTATGGGTAATGGGACTCATAGTTTGATGTTTAAAACTTTTTTAAAAAATCATATTCAAGTTCCAATTTCACTGAGACATCTAATGTCCCCTTGAATCTCTCTAGAGATTAAATGTCCATCTGACTTAAGTGGGGTGGAAGTCAGAGATTTGGAGCAGGGTGCCTGGGGGTCTCAGCATTCACCATGTGTCATTTCTGAATCCTGTTTCTAGTTTCAGCCTTAACTGCTGATACTGGAGTGTGGTGGCTCAGACAGAGCACAAGAGAGAGTTGCAGACTGACCTCAGAATTGGTGAAGGGGTGGCCTGTGTTCTAACAATTGATTCTATTCTATCAGAAAAAACAGAATCTTTCTTCTTCTTGATGCAGACAGTAGACCCTTTGGATATTGGCATACATATAGACAACCTCCACACCTGTCACCATGATTTTGTTGGATGTTAGTGACTGTGGAAACATCTTTTCTATCAGTATTAGCTGAACTTCAGGCCAGGGATTGGAGAAAGAATAAAATAACACAGAAAGGGATCAAGAAAAAAAAAGACTAAAGGGCTAAACATGGACAAACAACAAAAAGAAAGGAGGCAAAGAGACCAGGGGAGATGTGGTGTGTGTGGGGGGTAATCCCATGGGGATTAGCAGTTACACAATCATATATTGTAAAACATGCCAAAATAAAAAATAACACAGTGGGAGCTGAACATTCTATGAGGTATGCTAAGGAAATAGACGATGCAGATGCAGAGAAGGAATATGCAGGCAGAATAAAGACACTTTTCAGATCTACATAGTTCTAGTTCTAACAATATAGAACGTTATAGTTCTAACAATATAAATAAAACTCTGAAAATTCATTGAATAATTTGGAAGGAACATGATGGATGGGGAGCACTCATAAGGTGGGTGGAAATGAGACTTGAGATTTGCATTCTCTCTCTCTCTCTTTTTTTTTTTTTTTTTTTTTTTTAAGCTGGCTGGTGTGGTGTGGCCTGGGAAACAAACAGTGTGGAATCTGAGCATAGAATTCTTTATAATTAAATCAAATGAAGCTATGTAGTTAGTATTATTGCAGAGCAGATTTATGGAGCTATAAGAACCATCTCACTTCTAATTTGAAGGACATTGGGTAATAATTTGGCATTGTCACACTACAGGTGTGCACCCTGGTTTTGGTTCTCTCATGGTGTCCAGGTCCTGGAGTGACTGAGCATGAAAGGTATGTGCTAGTCAGCATCCCTAGAACATTTAAAGACTGGAAAGTGTTTCAGAGACCTTTTTATTTGCACTTCAGAATTCCTCATGTCATTAGCAAACTCTGTTCTAAGGTTTCAGCAAACACTTTCTAGCTCTCTATTCTCCACTAAGCAATGTCTGCTTAATCTGATCTTTTTGTTCCCTTCTCCCGACACATTGTAGCAGACCTATAAAAACCTTTTATCTGTCAGAAATTCAGCCTCCACTCTCTCTCTCTAAGCTACACTTTATCTGTCTTTATTTTGTCTTTGTCAATGCTTTTTATTTCAAAACCAGGCTCCCTGTAGACCAGCAAGCTAAAAGATGTAATTTCTTTATCTAGCTTTATATCTGTTAAATGCACAGATATTCCCTCACTTATTGTCACTTATTCGACATACTTTATGGCATGTCCCACATCTCACAGTGTGAAGACATCTTATAGCAGATTTATTTTAACTAGAACCTGTGCATATATTTTTTTTAACTGCTGAGGAGAATACTCTTCCATACTTTAGCACACTTATGTAACTTTGTACATGAAAATTCTATATTAAGATTTAAACACAAGTTTCCCTGTTGTCTCAGGCTATGACATAAAGAGTGGATACAATATACTCATCCTTGTCTTATTAGGAGTAATTTGAAAATCAGCCCTGGTCTGTCAGCCATCCCGGCATCACTTTTCTGCAGCCCATTTAGTCACAAGACTTAAGAGGAATTGCTAGATTCTTGTTTTGTTAAAACTGAACAAAATATTCAAAGCTACATATGTAAGTTTTTCTTGGTAATAATTATAGTAACTTTTCACCATAGTTAATAGATGCCAACGTAAGGAAACTTTTTCCACCACAGTTGACAGATGCTTAATTTATGTAAGCTATCGACAAAGATGGGAACAGGAGTTATTAGGAATTCACAGGGATGTCCCATGGATTCCAAAATGTAGGAATGCTGGTCTCTAAGAGACATTGGGATTGGAATTCTATACCACCAGTATTCTCAGTATTCTCTGTTATCATTCTTCTCTCCTCCTCTGTGTTATTCCTTTATTGGAGATTGATTTTATGGTGGGGAAGAAGAGCCCAACCTTTGTCTTTATGTCTATCTCTTTGTCTATCTGTCTTCCTGTCTCTCTTCTGTCTGTTTGACTGTCTGTCTGCCTACCTGCCTCTCTGCCTGTTTGCCTGCCTGCCTGCTTGCATACCTGCCTGCCTATCTTACTTATCTATTAGCTATTTCTTCCCCCCTCTCTCATGTTGCAAAATAGTTTTCTAGTTCATAAGGAATAGAATGCAGTCATCAAGCATAGCTGTTTTCCTTTTCAATTCACCTTCTAAAAATAGGTAATAAGTGATTGGGGGTATATGGCTGGGTAGCCCTTGGGAAGAAAATAAAAGGTATGGAACTCATGAATACAAGAAGATAGGGAAAAGAAGGAGAGGAGGAGAGAAGAGAGGGGAACAAGAGAAAGCAAAGAATAATTATCATAAAGCAGTTGTGCTTTGAATTTGAAAATTCTGTGGGAAATATAGGCTCATTTTTAGTATTTGTTTATTATATGTAGTTGGGAAATGATAGTTTCCACTCATGTAATTATTACATCAATGTCTCAATGTTTTTATTCCATTATGTTTTATCTATTTTAACTTTTAAACAGCCATAAACACTTAACCTTCATTGGCACACCTCCGTGGCTATTGTACTAATAGCCAAGCATCCACATCTTAGCAGAATTTTGAAGTTATTTTCTGCCTTCATTAGTTTGGATAAGTTAATCAGTGACACTGGTTTTGACTGGCAATTCACTTTCACAATTCAGATATGTTTTATATGAATAATTATAAACACAAACTTGGGGGATAGCCACAAAAATGTTGTCACTTTACAATTAGTGTTGAAGCTATAGTGTGATCCAAACTTGTAAACCTGTGAATTTTAACTGTGAAGGACAAGCAACAAATGTACTTTGCAGTATTCATCTGAGGGGCAGTGAAATTTGTTTTTTCTTTTTCACAGGAATAAAATAAATGTATTTTACTTTGTAGCTCTTTTATTATTTGTGGCAGCAAAATGGTGTATAAAGTTACATAATGTATCAGTGTCATAAAGAAATCTTTTGAAACAATTATGATTCAGTATGTAATACAGAGGTTTTACTCTGCTTTTTTTTTTATAACTAACTTGTATTCATATTAAATACTTTTGAAGCCATGTGACTGCAGAAAGTCAAGGATATTATTTTTATTTTATCCTTTCCCTAGTTTGGCCCTGATCTCAGGTACATAACTATTTTCAATCAATTGACTACTTAATTATTTTAGGTAATGAACCTAAATGATGCTATAGACAGGTCAGAGAATTTCATCTGCCTAGGTAAATGAAACACTTTTACCCATGACTCACTAAGTCTTTTGAGAGAGGAAACAGGTGGAAAATCATTAAGCTACTTTGGGAAAATTATATAATGTGGAAGTATCATCAAAGTGTTATGGTACTACTGGAGAAGGATGATTTTCAAGGGTAAAGGCAGGGGATTTCTCAGTGCACAGGTTGAGTTACTAATCTCAGCTGGAAAGAAAGGAGTTGACATTCCAGACAAAGAGCTCTTTGTTTGCAAAGATGTCAAAGTACATCATAGAGTGGTGGGATTCTGGGGAGACTGATTTCATGGTGGGACAAAGTCATGAAAAAAGGTATCATGAGAAGAAAGATGAGAGGTGTTTCATGAATCTTAAAAAAAAAAAATGTTTTGCAGGGTGTCTTCTTATCCATACTACACTCCGTGACAGTGGGAACTATTATATAATTTTCGAAAGTAGATGCTTTAATCCAAAGGTCTATACTTTTTTGCATGCTTATTATGAAATAACTGTACTGGAAGCTTTATAAACACTACTTCATGTAATTATCAGGAAACACCTATGAAGGGAACATATTTTTTTATGCATTCTACAAAAAAGAACTCGACTATTGAATTAATTTTTCTCAGGTGGTTTGCAAAACCCAAAACTTTCTGGTTTCCCAGCACATTTCTGTCCTTCACTATGCTACCTCCTCATAAATTAACCATAGTGGCAATAAAATGACTATAATAATCAAGGGAGAGTAACAAGAAAATAGGAGGCAACAGCTTCAATTTAGATTCAAGATGAATATAAGGAGAATCAAGACATTGGCAGTGGCAGTAACAGAAAGAAAAGCAGCACTGAATATCTTTCAGTCACCGTAGTGATGGGTCAAACATTGAGAGTAACAGGGCAGCAAAAATTGAGTTGTGATAGGGTTTCTGCATCTAAAGCAAATGAATTTCACTGAGTGGTTTGAAGCAAGGAAGGGATGGCAGAGTTGTTGTTGTAAGTGATGTGTTCACAATCAGTTTGTTCTGTGAAACCATATATAGCATTCTTTCTTTAAAATTTAATTAATTAATTAATTAATTAATTTTATTTTATTTTTTTGAGACTAGGTCTCTTGCTATTTTTGCCCGTGAAACTGCAGGTTCTCGTTGCCCAGGGTACCACAGACTCAAGCAATCCCCAGCTTCAGCTTCCCAGGTAGCTGGGATTACAGGCATGCGCCACCACGCCCAGCTCTTTTTTTGGAACTAGGTCTCACTGTGGGCCCCAGGCGGGACTCGAACCGCGTTCCCTAGCCCCGGCCACTTCATAGGCTGAAGCTTACAGGCACGAGCCACTGTTACCGGTCTTAATTTATTTATTTTTATTCTTTAAATCACAACCTCAGTAAATGGTTTTTGGCATACCTTTCCCTCCCTCCTCCCTCTCGAGCCCCCTCCATTCTCTCAAAACTCGCTCTTCATTGTTTGCTAGTCTGTGTTAAGTCCATTAGTCTCTTTTTTTTTTTTCCTATGGCAGTGTTCTTTCATTGGGTGAGGGACTGTGTTGTTGGAACCAGGTGAACCTTACCGATAGGTTTTCAGTCTTAAGTTTGCCTTGGGTGGCCAGTCTATATTTATTTGTGATCTGTCCTTGCTTTCTTGTTGGAAGCTCTCTTCTCCAATCGCATTGCTGAAGCTTTGCTGATTTACCTTATGGTTCTGGTGTCATATTTAGGGGGGGGGGTCTCACCCCATGCTAGTGTTAGTGAAGAAGTTTCTCTGCGGATACAGGCATCTGTGAATGACCCATGTAAGATCATCTCCTCTGCCTCAGTTTGCAGCTTTGCTGTGGGGCCAATGCCCCTCAGTCTTTGGCCTTCCTCTCCTCTCCCATAGTGTGGGGAAGGGCGCCTTGCTCTCCTAGAAGGCATCTCAGAAGTGAAATCTTGGGTCTTCTAGATCCAGTGAGCATGTGGGTGCGCTTCATGACATCATGTTTCCATAGTTGTTTCTCCTGTTTTGCATGCACTGGTTCTCTTGATTGTCCATCTGCTGTGTTAGACTCAGGCTTGTGGACTGGATTTTTACATGGTCCCTCACCCGTTCTAGCATGGGTTTACATTATCTATGTTCTTCCTCCTCCTGAAGATTGGTTGGAATGAGAGTGAAATGGAAGGGGCATTTCCCTCCCCCCACCCAAGCACTGATTCCTCCCTGCATGAGGGTGGGGCCCAGATGGCTGGGTATGCACCCTCCCAAGCTCCCTTTGGGGTGGGGCTGGGGGAAACATGCCCCAGCTTATCTGTGCTGTAGATGGCTGCCCTGTGCAATAACCATCTGCTGGTAGATGGGCTAAAACCCCACCCAACCCCCCTCCTGGGCTCTCCAGGCTTGGGGGGTTTATCCAGGGGTCATCACCGCCTTTGCTCCCCACTGGCAAAGGAGTTCTGACAGCTCAGGACCCTGGGCAGGCCAGCAGCCTGCTTCATTTACAGCATTCTTATAGATATGTTCCATATCTAATTAGAGGAAGTAAATGGCAAATATTGGGGAATTAGAGTTGGCATTTTTCTCTGTCCCTTGGTAGGTAAAATAATTTTAATTATTCTAGGATATTTCTAATGAAGAGTTGCAGTATTTTTGATCCTCTGTTGAATCTTGTTCTATAGTTTTATACTTTAGGTCTTACTTAAAAGATCCATGCACATATATTTAGCTCCACCAAAGTCTCAATAGTCCAGAATTAGGAATGTTGAGCAAAAATAATCATGTGGTCTTTTGGATAACAATCACTGAATGGCTGGACTATAAGCTGTTCATCTCTTTATTTCAACACAAAGAGATTGAGAAAAAGTTAGTATATACTATATCTAGCTTTAGTGACTGGAGTGTCAGAGTAGCATTTTTAACCTTAAAGGCTTACAGTTATTCAGAGTGTTTTCTTTAATTTCAATATGTTTAGTGATGGTCTGCACTTGAGTGAGTTAGTCTCTTATCCTTGATTTACTTGTGTGCGAAGCTCCCAGTCTTGTTTATGTTGCTGGAGAGAGACAGCTGTGACATTGTGAACCCAGCTGGCCCCAGATGGGTCTTCAGTGAAGCATGAATCCATATTGGTTTGGTGATCTATGTTTACTGCCTCCTTTTAAACTTTCCAAGATGCAACTCCTAAATCAGCCAGCACCAGCCGCCTCCACTTACATATAAATAACAGATTGAAGTGAACTGGAACTTTTGTTGCATGTGGCCAAGTCTCTCACCTGTAATACCAGTTCTTTATATTATGGGTTTATTGACTGTTTTGCCCACTTAGAGTCTGTTTAATTGATGGCCATTTAGCACTTAGTTTTCAATAGGTTTGATAGTCTTAGTAGCTCATGTTTTCAGATGATGATGATATTTATGGACCTTATCAAGAGCCCTTATATCAAAGCTTTCTCCACATTTCTTACGGATTTGACAGTGAACTTGAAATATCGAGAAAAAGCAAAAGCTGAAGCTACAGCATGAAAACAAATTCATTTGAACCTTTAAAAAAATATCAATGATCTGTATTTACTTGGAAAGCTGATACAAGGCAACGTTTTCTCAGTCTCTGGATAGTGGAAAGAACTAGGTAATAGCACAAATAAAACAGCAAATTATGGATGAAAAGTTGAAATAGCTAGCTAAGACTCTGAACAAAACTTTAATGATGGCTTTGGCAAATAAAATTTAATTCTAAATCACTTCCCAAAGCTATTGTGCATGAAGCTCTACAATTTCACTTTTTAAAGAATCCAGTGACTATTTAAATAGACTGAATTTACTGACTAAAATGTAACTACACTCTGTCCTTTACAACCTGAGCAGAAAATATTGTTAAGTGTTAATGGATTTGCAAATCAATGAACTAGTAGTTGAAAATTTTTTAAATGACAGGTCTTTTTATTTATAATTCTTTATATCTGTGCAAAGTAGCAAAAATAAGAATAACTACTAACTTTGCTACATCACTCCTCAATTTAAATCTTTTAGTTATTTCTCAAGTTGTCAGTGATATCTCATCTGTATTTTTATCATAGCATCTAGCCATCACAGTCACAAAATCACAGAGGCAAAGAGGAGGAACAAATGAACAAATATTCTTGAGGAACAGAGGGCAGATAATCTACAATCAAAAAGATACAAATGTAGTTGACAAAATCATATGAACTTAGAAAACAATTTAAAACATCTTTAAATTTTTTTTGAAAAAAAAATTCCTGGTTCAGTTTTATTTTATCGCTGCTTCTAAGCTATATGTACCCATGCCATACAGAAACAAATAGGATCAACTGTCTGGGTCACTTCATTAACTTGCTAAGCAGATGTTTTAAATGACCACTTACTATAGGATACTGGTGGAGCTCTAGGTACTGAGAAGTCAGTGGTGAAAAGTGTAGCCCTCCATATCCTCCTGGAGCCTCTTACATAGTTTTAGGTAACAAATGATATAAATTTTCATTTTTTATCTTGATTGTCAGTGACTAGGTTCCTTTTCTTCATATTTTAGTAAATTTTAAATGAGTGATGGATGTTATTTATGAGTGTGTAAAGGATCTAGATGATATTTTGTTCTTCAGTAAAGATTCTCTTTCCTCTGTTAGGTGGAAAGAGTAGAAGCTGAATGAATACCTTTAAACTGGTCATAGAAAGGACTGGGAAAGGCCTAATACTTTCATTCACAATCTACATCTCACATTTTTCTAGCCTCCCATAGACCTGCATATGCTTTTCCAGGCCATATCCTCAGGCACGTTCTGAATTATAATGGATTCAGCATTGTGAAGTTACCAAACAGCTATTGTGTCTTCCAGAGACTTTCTGCTTTTAGTCTTCAATTCATTGGCAAATATCTTGAAAGAAATCCTGCTGTCTTCAGCCCCTTCTTTCTCAATGGTCTGTACATTTCCAGTATCATCTATTGAATCCACTGAGACTGCTTAGCTCAGGGAGAGTCTAGATTCTCCTTCTTCTGTCCTGCATGCAGAAACAATAAATGCCCCAAGTTAGTCTGCAGTTCTCTCCAAGCTGATATCTTGCACTTCTTGTATCAGATACGTTTAAATAGATTTTTGGGTTCATTTCACTGTTTTATTATTTAGTTCTCTGTTGAGTTACTGGTCTGTTGAAAACATCCATTTCCTCCCTGTTATCAGATACAGAAATAAAAGAATAATGACATCTCTTGTACATATCCATACAAACACAAGGAATTCGCCCAGAAATTTCTACCCTGCTTAGCTCAAGGTGTGCTACAACTACATGAAAAAGTGGGCAGCTAGTGATGGGTTGTTGAGCAAATTCTTCAGAATAGATATTGTTGAAAGAGTTGGACATTTACGATAGCAAATACTCTATGGTGCATTGAATTCACTGCCCAGGAATGGTTGTGTAATAGTGATATTGAGGGGAGTAACATAATGCTGTCCATGGGTGTCCACATCAACACTGTTTCCGTAGTGAATGCAGTTTAAGTGGACGATAGAGACTTGATGGAAACCCTGGTGTGCTGTGACTTCTGGCTGCTATTCCAGAATTATGAATTAACCTCAAAGAAAATGAAAGCTGATCTTCACTGTCTACTAAAAATACAGAGACAAGGTGGATATTTTTTTTTTTTGTATCTCAATGCTTGTGGGAAGGTAGTATAATATAGTGGTTAAACTCATGGATTTGACAGTCATACAAATTTAGATTCAAATCCTGTCCATTCAGTAGGTGCCTGACCATGACCACATTGTAAAAACTATTTAATGTCCTAATTAAAGAATTATAATGCATTACACTATGCTGAGATGAATGTTGACAGAGTACTTGGTATTTCAAGAGAACATGGTATTAACATATTACTAAGTGGTGATCTCTGTCACATTGCAAGTATGTGATTTATGGTGGCTCTACATGTTTTGGTTATTGTGGAAATACATAGAATTAGAGACTGAGAATCTTAAGATACTTACATAGATGCTCCAGGTTGGTGCATGAAGCTTATGGAAAAAAATAATCAGAACTTCTTGATTGTTTGATGTTAGATAAAACAATTTAAATATCTGTTTCTTTTATGAATAATAAAACCATCCAAAATAACTTGAGAAAAATCTTATTACAGATGACTTGTCTCTAAGTGACTTCAAACTTGTGGCTATGTCTTTTCATAATTTTAGTAAGACATAGTAAACATTATTCTCTATCTTATGTTAATGTGAATCTAGGAAGAATCAAATTTGCTAGCATGCTAGTTGTATAGGAATTGTCTTATTTAAGAAAAGGGACAAACTTTATAGTCATAAAATTTTGAGTAGAAAAAACAAAAAAAAAATAGAAACATATATTTTGGTTCCTAAACACTGTTTATATGCTATGTGGTAATTACTGGTCAACTTAAGTGATCTCCCTTAAGTGAAGTCCCAGTTTTTTTCAGAGAAATTGCAAAGTGGTAAACATAATGTTTATGATTTTCTTGACTAACAAATGAGAAACAGGAATAAAAATGCCTAATAAACAACACGCATGGTCTTATTACTTGTATTTAATTATCATTTGTACCTTTGAGTTTCTTTCTAAACTTTGAAGATTATGAATTGGTGTTATAAAAAAACAAGAAAGATGCAAAAGAGAGTTAAGAAATTCAATATTCTGTTGTTGTTATATAAGTAACAATGTAAGAAGCCACATGTATTTGAATCAAGCTTCTTGCTTCATAATGTTTTTTTTCCTAAATCATGGTTTGATTCTGAACATTATTTAGATATGATATTATAAACAACATCTTACTTGGTAACCTGTTCTGACTCTGGTAGAACCGAAGGGAGAGTTAGCTCTTTCCTCCTGTTCAGTTACTCTAATTCAGGAATCGTTTCCACTCTGTCTTACTTGAGTAAGCATGAAATGATGCCTTTGCTGAGTATTTCTATTTGATTTCCCCAAGTCCATTGTCAGATGTGTAGCTCAAAGGTGAAATGCACATGGCAGTTGTTATAACCATAGACAGCTTCGAGTCTAACTGGAATCTAATTAAAATTTATGGGACCTGGATATCCTTAGAGCTCTTGCTAGTATTTCAGATCTTTAAGCAGACATGGTGAGTCAAAACCAAGAAAGTTTGTTGAAAAGGGGACAGAGTCCCTTGTGTATTGCTGAACCAGGAAGCTTTGGTTGTAAATGGCTCTCTGAGTCCGGACAATGTCTGTGTGTTTGTTTCCACAGAGCATATATCATTACAGACTATATGGGCATGCGAAATGAAAGTTTCATGAAAATAGCTGCAGTGGGAACCTGGATGGGGGACTTTGTCACTGCTTGGATGGTAAGAAATTTTCACTTCACCCATTTCAGACATCAGCTGGAAGACATATATAGAATGTTGGGTAGATACTGCCTTTGATGATTTGATAGTTACCTTTCTTTTGAAGTGGACAAATTCATGGGCATAGATAAGTCCATAGGTTCTGTGCAGTATCTCTTTACCACAAAAATAATCAATGCAAACATAATATTAATGCTACTATAAATGGTAGGAAAGACTGTTTACCAAGCTGTAGCTATCTATAAAATATATATGTACTTATATTTGCTGTAGAAAATATGTTTGTATGTGTGGGCATATAAAATATATACAGTAATACAATTAATAGAAAATTCATCCCTGTGAAGTTCTAAGCAATTTCATAAGTATTGATTTTTGACATGTGTTATTTTAAGGTAAGGGATTTTGGCTAACCTGCCTGAGAAGACTTTATAAAATTTTTTTTAAAGACCTTTAAAGTAGCTTGTGTATTTGTTTTCCTTTTTGAGCCTACTAACTTAAGAGTAATGAAGATTTCTGAGAGTTGCTTGTTTTAATCTCTTTTGTGCATGACTAGCCTTTAATATTATAGGCCTGCAAGAGTAGACACACATTTTTCATGCTGAGTTCATCTGTTAAGAGACATTTCTGGTTTTTAATTTAATTTTTAAAAATTGATGGCATATATATATATATAATATATATTATATATATATATAATATTGTTGTCTACCCTGAGGTTCTCCCCACTTGTGAACCATCTTAATCTCTGTGCCCATCCCTCCCCTAATTTTACCCATCTCCCCTCTCTTGCTCCATGCTTCAGTTCTGTTGACAGTTTAAATTTTTTTTTGTCCATTTGTTCATTTGTTTTCCCTATATCCCTCATATAAGTGAGACCATCCAGTATTTCTCTTTTTCTTTCTGCAAGCATGATTCCTTTTAGCTCCATCCATGTTGTAGCAAATGACGTTTGTCTTCTTTGATTGATGAATATTCCATTGTGTACATATTCTACACCTTTCTGACCCATTCATCTGTTTTGGGGCATTTGGGATGTGTCCATATACTGGCTATTATAAATAGTGCTGCAATCAACACCCAAGTACAGGTGTCCTTTTGAATGAATGTTTTCGTGTCCTTTGGGTAGATTCCTGGAAGTGGGATTGCTGGATCAAACGGTAGTTCCATTTTCAGTAGTTTGACTCTACACAAGTTTCCATAATGGCTGGATCAGTTTGCATTCTCACCAGCAGTGTTAAAGTGTTCGTTTCTCTCTACATCCATGTCAGCATTTGTTATTGTCTGTTTATGTTTTTGTTTTTTTTCATATGAGATACTTCTGTTTTTAACCATTGTTGGGTTAATTAAAATATAGTATGTAGCTAAAAGACTCTAGGTACTATAAGCTTGTAAAAGAATATCAGGGAACAAGGTATAACTTTCATAAAATCGAGAATTCCACATTCACTGACATCTTTCATAAATGCAGCTCGTTCCTTTACTCATCCCTTCACTGGAATATGAGGAAACCCTCAAGAGGGAAAGTGATACCCAGCCTAACTTGTCAGAGATATACACCTCAGTAATGTGTTTTGAATAGCACAAGTACTGTTGCTGTTGCCATTTCTATTGCTAAAACTTGCTTCTTGTCTAGAGGAGGAGTGTCCAGAGAGCAGAAATCAGCTGCATCCTATTTGTTCTCACTGTCATCATCCTGTGAGAGTATCAGGAAACCCAGAAAGGGTTTGCAGAACCTATTTTTTGAGCTTCTCTAATGTCTGTTCAATTTTAGGATGTTAACAGAGCAAATTACCAGATGTATCCCCTTCTAAGAAAGTTCAAATCTAAATTTGTAAGTGATTCATTTTATTCATAATCATGAGAAATACCTACTGGTATGAGCCTGACATTGAGACCAGGATGCTTGGTGTTCAAAATGTCTATTTCCATTGGGAACAGTATTTAGAAGAAAATATATAAACTTGAAACATTTAATTTCCCTAGACTTTGAACTGACACTTTCTGAAAAATTTCTGCATTAATTATGGATTTTGATTTTTGACTCCTTTTTGTCAGAAATCTGCTCAGTGAGACAAAAAAGAGAACTGGATTAAGAGTTCAGAAATTCAGATTTTCTCATCTTGCCACCTATCATTTGAGCTTGCACGAACAACATATTATCTTCTGAGCCTCAGTTTGCATATTTCTCAAAAAGGATTGAGTTCCCACTATTACCTCAATTATAAATATTAAATGTTAAAGAACTTTAAAGTCATACGGTTTTATAAAAATAAAAAGAAATAAGTAGGTTTGGGGAATAAGATTCAAAGAAATGACATTTGATGCAAAATACTATGAATACATTTGATAAGTTATATATAATAAAAGTTATAATAAATAAATAATATAATAAATAAAACAAAAAATTTTAAAAAAATTTATAAATAATCTATTGTTTATACTACAAAAGCTAAAATGATAATAATCAGGAGAAGAAAGGATTAAGTCTCTACCTGTGTTACAGGCTTTTGGTAAAAATTAGATGTGTAACCCTGTGACAGGACTTAAAATATTGACAGATAAGGTGGATATAAATGCTTTATTGTCATGATTTTGGAGTCACATCCCTTTGGCTGGGACCCCTCCTTGAAAGCCTCAGTCTGCCTCGAGTACCTGACCCTTGTTTGGAGGCCCAGCGTGTAAGTGTCTTACTTTATTCCATCTTATCCAAGCTGCTGGAGTTTCTGTCTAAATGTTAGTGCCAACAAAGACTGAAACTATATGGTGTGCTGCTTCCTTGCTTCTCTCTAATTCTGACCTGAGAAAAGCCAGGGAAAAAGCAACAGACCAGGCCTAGGAGCTTTTTCTGTAGTTTGCAGGTAGATTTTAAGCATAAATCATTTTCTTATTCATGATGACATCATTATTTATGATCTGATTTTATCCAGCTTGTTCCCAGCCTTTACCTTAAGAAAATGTTTCTCTTATATATATATGTATGTATGTATGTATGTGTGTGTATTTGTATGTATGTATGGATATAAATCTTTCTCATATACATCTGTCTCATATATGTGTCTGTATATATATATATATGATATATATATCGGTCTCTCTGTGTATATATACATATATGTACATGTACGTATATATGTGTACGTGCACATTAAACATATATGTGTATATGTCTATGTGTGTCTATATGTATAATATATGTGTGTGTATATATATGTATGGGACATGGAAGCAGGTAGAGAGATGGAGCTTCAGGTAAGAGGAACACCTCCTATCTCTCTAACCCCCTCTGGCATACTAGAGGGTGGTCAATAGCCAGTCTTTTACCTGTGACACAGTCTCCTAACCTCTTTGGAATGTCCAAAGAGACATATGACTTATTATAATATCTGTTGCCCCAAAGGTAAATTCTGCTGCATGTCACATATGCTTTGCTACTTCCTCATTACATCATTGTAATGTTTCCTTTTTGGGGTATATAAGGGATTCACAGCTTCATTAAAGTTGAACCTGGACATGCTTCCCAGGATCCCCGTTCTGTAGACTAGCCTCACAGATTGCTATCAATCTCGTTCATCTCAATTTCTTCTTCATTCCACGTGTCACTGCTAACATATGTGTGTGTGTGTCTGTGTGTACACACACAGACACACACACACATACAGACACCCTTATTTATTTAATGGTTGCATTGTTACTGGTCTTTATTAGGATAAAAATTTTTCAACCATAACTTGGAGTCCAGTTGATAGGGCAGAGTTGAGGCAAATGCATGGTGAAACTTTGAGAGACCTTTAATGTTTCCTAGTTGAATGTCTACCATGAGGTTTTTTGCTCTATTTTTATGGGTTAGAGGAATAAGAGTAATTCCACAGTTCCTTCTGTGTTCCTTTTCTCTAACCTTTGATTGACCTTTGCAGCTTTTTTTTCTAAATACACCACACTATTGTAGTGTCTTTCATTTCTAATAGCCAATGTCATAACTTTTTATCTTTTCTTGTACCATAGATTACTACTCTGACCAATAGTTTCAACAATACATAAATAGAACAGATTGAAAGTCATGGAAACTATGTAATAGATTTAACCCAGCAATGTAATCTTAAATCACTTAGCCCTCAGTTGGCTCCTGTCTTTTCCTTTCTGTAAACTGGTAGAGGATCCAAAGTCCATTTCTGTTTATATTATATAAAATATTGACCTTTCTGTGTCAATGAAGATAGAAATGCAACAAAACAAAACAAAACACGCAAACAAACCTGTGTTCTCCAGACTTGTGAGTACAGTCACACAAGGAGGATTCCCAGAGCATCCCATTTTTATTCCCATTTCTATTCACTGACTAGGTGGTTTCTGTATAAATATTTATATGTCTACATATGTGTGCATTGATAACATTTTAAAAAATAATAGCTTTCCTCATGAGAGAAGTCTGAGGTAGCCCTGCCCTTTGTTTGTCTATAGAATTCTTACCGTGAAATGAATATAAATGATGAAGTGACTATCATGCAAAAGCAAGTGACCATTTACATTTCCAGTAATAGTGTGCCTTTTAGTATATTTCTGAAATGAAGGATTGTTCTCTTGTGGAAATAACTCACAAGTTTTTCATGGTTTTAAAAGACATGCCAGGACTGTTGTGATCCACGGACAAAGCTGACGTTAACCAGTCTGATAAATATTTTTGTTTCTCACACTGCTGGGCTCAAGTGCTGGAGAACTAGTTTCCTAGAGAATCCTGAGTTCCCTGATTCTGTGGTATACTTCATACAGAGGATAAATATATATATATATATATATATATCTATCTCAAGGTTAAAGTTACTAATATTTTCTTGATTTCAAAAATTGTTATAAAAAATTCGTAAAATAGCAAGTGATGTAATTCAGGGTTGAGTCTATCCTTTATGGTGATAAAGGCAGAGAAGAGCTCCGTAGTAAAGCTGCAAATCAGACAAGAACACTGGGTGTCTCAAAAGGTACCATTGCAAGATATCCACATATTTATCCACACTCCATGCCATGAAGCC
The DNA here is from genome assembly GCA_004024945.1 of Uropsilus gracilis. Classification (NCBI taxonomy): domain Eukaryota; kingdom Metazoa; phylum Chordata; class Mammalia; order Eulipotyphla; family Talpidae; genus Uropsilus; species Uropsilus gracilis. Next base: position 16,213 of record PVHY01014732.1, on the reverse strand, counting down.
TGGAGCTGATATGGGCAGTGAGTCTCACAGCACATTTATCCAGTTTTACCAACCCTGCACTTCACAAAACAGAGGTCACAGCTTCTTCTGCTGAGGTCTGTTATAGCAGGAGCGCCTGAAGACATAATGGCGTCCCTAGCTTTAGCCCCTTATTTAGTGCTGGGATGTATGATGTCACTTCCTGTCTGTCTGTACCCAACAGTACCCTTTTCTCATTCCTGCTTCTTCTGCTGTAGTGAATGGTACATGGCTCATGATAAACAGGACATCAGACCTACATTCTGAACCTTATAGTTGTGGGGAGCATTAGGGGAAGTTACAAACAAGGTGAAGTCATGATTTCAAAAGGACAATTCTAATGGTAAATGATCAAACAAGCATCATTAAACCTCCTTCATCAGAAGCCATTTAGTATGGAAAAGTCCCAATAAATAGTCCCGGACTCTGGTTGCCTTTAACCATGACATTTGGTTTGAGAGACTGCTTATGTAAAAGGCAAAGCTTGAAACTCTTCCTCCCATACTTGACAATTAACTTTTCCCAGGGCATCACAGGCCCAGTCATGTTCACATCTACCTTCCTAGCACCCAGAAACACCAGCAATACTTAATTATTTAAGAATTAGTGGATCTCAAGATCACATAAGCACTAAGTCTCCTTTTTCCCTTTTTCAGTTTTGTGCCTTAGAGCTCTGAACAGGCCTTCTAGAATGGCAGAAAGTTGAGTGAGGTTGTCCGTAGTTATGACTCTCTTCCTCTACCTCCCCCCATGCTCTCCCCGCCATAAGGCTATATTCATACTGAGTTTGCTCCCTTAGTCAGGACATGTGTATAAATACCCTCTATTGGATATAATATATGTTTTATGTAGTTCTCCCAAAGTGGTGATGTAAACTTTGAGAATGAAAGACATTCCTTTGTAGAGCAAAGATTGAATTTCCCCATCCTGCTGGAGGTTCCTTAAATGTTCAGTGTTGCTCTTAGTGTCACAATTCTATTTGTGGTTTTGGATACATTGGGAAGGTAGGTTGAGGCACATCCTTAAGCTATTTAAGCAGAGAGTTGTTACTGCACAAAGTAGAAAGTTGGTTAAAATTTAGTGAACTGAGGCAGAGAGAAAGTATGTTTACTTGAGAATAGTTTATATTGCTTCTGAGTTTCAATTTAGAAATCCAAAAGATAATAGAGGGAGGAAATATGCTGTAGTCTTTTTAATAATTTATTTCTTCTAGATTAAATTTAGAACATATGAATGAATTTTGTAATTTGGTGAATTTTGTATTATTATTCCAAGCTTTTTGTATGTTTTAAGAAAGGGGTTTGATTATTACTATTATTTTTGTGGCACCAAATTAAAAATAATTCATTCCAAATCTTTCTATTATATACTTGTCATGATTTTGTGAACTGTTCTGCAAATACTAAGTTTGTCAATGAACAATAACCTGGAATATCACTGACATAACATCTAGCTAGTTATTCTGTTGAGAATTGAGCTTGACAATTCATATTATGATTAATGCCAGTTTTCTAATTATTTCTCTTCTACTGATATTTCACAGTGACAGAATAAAAATCATAATTGAATTGGTTGTGTATCTGAAATAAAGTAGCAATAATAGCTTTCCTGAACTTCATAATAAAAAATGAATTCAAGCTGATTAACATGGGATAGGAGCATACTCACTGAGGCAGATTCCATGGCAAATGTGAAGAACACAAATAAAATAATTAACCACATGTGTTGAACCTAACAGTCCAATGTTCATATGAGTTTTCCTCTTTGCTTTCTTTTTCTTCCTGTTCATTTGAGTTCTTCACGAATCTACTCTTGTTAACTAACTTCATGTTTGGTAAATCTTCTGCATTTCATTCTTTTATATAGTGAAGGTGAAATCTGGATCAGGCATTTCATAAACTCTATAAAGATTGTTTAGGTACAATGGCTTAGAAAAGAGCATGCATCAGGTATTTGGGACATGTGATTTATTGAAGAGGTGCGCTTTAGGGGAAAATCTCCAGGTGAGGAGAAAAGTATGGGGGCAAAGAGAAAGGAGGGGAACAAAGATGCGACCAAATGACCCTAGATGTTCTCTCTTTGACCTAATCCACCGAGTTGATCTAATGCTCTTGGGGGTAGCTGTACCTCAGGAGTCAGTGAAGGAGATCTGGCCAAAGCAGCAAAATTAACTACCATGCAGGTAAAACTGAAGGATTATGGACTCCACAGCATCCATAATTTCCAAAATATACCTTCCATTTGATCATTTTCTTGAAACAAAGAGGCTAAGAGGAATTGGTTTTTATATTTCCTTTTTATTCATTAGAAGATTTAGAGGTTACCAAATATGGTCATTTTGCTTTTGATTGTATAAATATTTTAATGTCTTTATAAATATTTTAACATTGTGTTTCATGTTCCTCCAAAATAATAAGTTCTCACTTAAAAATTAATAAGACAGGAGAGTCTAGCTTCCTATTTTCAGATCACATGACAAATGATAACCAAGTCTTTTAGTTTTGAGGGTTCTTGGATTTTTAAAGTGTTGGAACATGATTTCTGAGTACAAAGGTTGTAGTTTCACATTCACATTTTTAAAAATAGAAACACAAATTTAGACTGTGCTGTAATTCTCCAAAATCTAGTGTCTATCAGCAGTGCCATAGTATATCATGTGTATATTGTAGATAATTTATATTCATTTATTAAAATTTTATGGAATATATTATTCTAAGAGTATGAAAGGCACCTAGGGAAAATACATTGAATTGAACTACATTAAGATATGAAAGACACTAAGGACATCTCTTACAGAAAGATATTCCCACCAGAGGCAGGAGATGCTCCCTTTTCATCTTTTCCATCTCCAACTCAATTTCACTGCTTTTCAATTCCATTCATTTTTATACTTCCTCAAGGTAGGTGTTATTTGTCCACACATTCTTTGTGATTTTTCTAATGTAATGTTCCACACCTTTTAAAGCACCATATATCAATCATTTACCTGAAAATGTTTAAATAGAAACCAGGAGATATTGATAATTAGCTTGTTTTCCCTCTGGAAGTCACTAATATAAAGCAATGAATGATGGCTGTTTGGTTGTTAATATTAACAGATCAGAGCTTGAAAAATGTAGCTCTGTGCTTCTTTTTATAATAATTCTAGAAGTAGTTGGATTCTCTCTCTCTTTTTTTTCTCTTTCTCTCTCTCCAGCTAGTTTCCAAAGTTTTCCATGCTTGTGACTGCTATATTCTTCTACCAAACTACATGATTTTCTTGGGAGTACTTAATAATAGATCTTCATCGGCCATGGAATATAGATGTGGAGGTTGATTTGATGCTTTCATTTTCTGCCAGTATACCCATAAAATGTGTTGAAGTTTGTCATCTTCTCCAGGAAAGGGGTACATATCTTTTCAGGAGCCGACAGAGCATCACATTCCTATCAAGCTATTACTTTTGAATTTTAGAAAAGGAAGCTATTTATTCATATTCCCTTTTGACAAATACAGGTAGTTGAAAACATTTTTTCCTAGGACTGGAAAAAAAGAAAAGAACAGCTTTATATTATACTGTCATTGGGAGAACCTACCATTCCACATTAGTTTCTAAGTATTTTTGTTGATATGAAATTGCTATCCTTTAGCAGTTCTTTGCCCCAAGGAATTTTGAGTAGGAAAGTTTTTATATTCATAGTTTATGTCACATTTGTAGTTAAATGTCCTATAAACATCAAAATAAATTAATAGGAATGAAGTTCCTAGTACTTAATTTTGTTGCTCATAAGAGCTATCATATGATGTTTCAGGAGATGGAAGCATTGGCATAAACAGAGGAAATAATCTATTCCAGTTTATTCAAAACTGGAATTTTAACTCAATTTTTTAAAAATTAAGTGATTTTCTGACATCTCTTAATTTTTAACCAGTATTTGATTTCTCCCCTTGGGTGTTGTCCTGTTATGGGGGGGTGGGACAGGTTTTTCTAAAAATCCTTTTTACCAGCTTTTCCTAAACCAGAGAAAAACCTTTACCTTTTAATCTGAAGCAAAAGGGCAAAAACTTTTATTAACCCTTAAACTTCCACGCAAAAATTACCTTTGTCATTTAGATACCTGTTGCTTGCCCCAGGGCCCTTTCCATCTCAAACTAAAAAAGATAACTTTTATTCCTAGACTTGCCTACTCCACCCCTTTCACCTCTTTGCATGAAGGGGGGTGTTGTTTCTGTCTCCACCCAGTCTTGATAATAATCCCAAAGCCAGACCAAACTCTTAAAGTGATCCAACTGTTTATTACTAAGTAAGCAAATAACCAAGTGATTACCTAATCATGTACTATGAAATAAATATGTGAAACCCTGATTACCCCATTACATGTGCTACAAAATAAATATGAAAAAAGTCAGTTACCCTCCCACATGTCCAAAACTGTCTAGTCTCTGGTCACCTCACCACATGTCCGATTAGAGTTCACAAGCACATGTTCCCCAAACAGGGTATTTCTCTTTCCTCCTTTGGTATCTGTTTTGGCTTCCTCCAAACACATGGTCCAAAACATGGTGTTCCTCTTCTCTTTCAGTGTCTGTCTCAACTTTAGGCAGTAGAAAAACTTCAAGTAAAACAGGAACCAACACCAGGTCCATCTTCTCAGGAGCCTTGCTCACGGCCTCTTCAAAAATCATCTGAATCAAACTAGATCAAACAAGTTCCAACATAAAGTTCAAATATCCAAACTCTTTAGACTACTTTGGCACATACCATCAGCTTATGCGTGCTAAGGCTCATGAGTTCACTAGTCCAGGCCCAATCCCACAGCTCCCAGGCCCCAGGTCACCTCGGCCATCCTGTCTGGGCCTTCATCCTTTTCCAAATATGGTTGATCCCTTGTTTCCCTCTTAAGTTGCTTATTATATCTCTCTCCTTGTCCTCTCCCACCTTTTGGGAGCAGAGTCTTGTCAACTATCTCACATCACAAAAGCCTTATTTTTATTTCCCCCTCCCCTTCTATCCTTCTGAAAGAAATCTGTGAATTCTAATGAAGGGCCAGCAGCCACACTTTGGCATAGTCAACCCAAGCTTTGTTTACCTGGGCCTTGAAAGAGTCAGAAAGTCAAATCTCCATAATATTGCCAAGTCCTTCTTGAAATTTAAAATTCTAAAGCAAAAAAAAACTTCTACTTTCCTGCTGCATTTTCTTTCCAATGTTATTATCAATGCATAACACATCAGCTATGTTAATTAATGGCAGATGGCCACCACCACAGGACCCATGGCCATCATCACAATCCTTGTGTTCTTCCCTCCCCTGTTTCCAACCCCTCTCTCACCCCCTTCCTCCTGTATGCCTCAGAGGGAATATTTTTCATTACAAATTGTTAAGTAAAATCATGTTTGATATGGGTCCTTCTTTGTTCCTGTATATCTGAAGGCTGATTGGGAAGTACAGAACTTCCATTGCCACGGTTGATAAAATTGGTTTTGTTTAATGCCAGACCTGGCCTGGCTCCAGTCAGTGCTATTCAACAACTGGCCTGCCAAGTTGTTTGGTGAAACATCTCAGGTATCTTTATGCTCATGCTATTGCACAAGGAAAGGGACCCATACCAGACATGGTATTAATGGCACTAAGGAAAATTGAGTGATCTTTGACTTTTCCAAAGATATTGGAAGATGAGGTTCACATCAGTAGTTTCTGTAAGACTGGAGCTCTCAGAAAGAGAGTCAGTATATCATGTGTGCCAAATTAAAAATACCAAATTGTTTTTGATTGCTGAACAGTCTATGAGGGCTAATGCCCAAAGGAGAAAAGTAGGAGAGAACAGGAAACCTGGAGATAAGCCATATGTTTCCTTTGAAAATAATACTGCTCCTAATGATTTTAAAATACTTTGTAAAGGATTCAGTAAGCCTGTTACTATTGAAGAAAAAATGAAAGCTAATAATTTTTAAGATCTGATAACTTTTTTCCTTGACTTTTGTCATAATTATCCTCATTTCTCTTTAGCATTTTTAGTTTCAATTAGGTGCTAAAATCAGTGGAGGATCTTTATGAAATATAAATGCAGATTCTAAGCATGTGTTTTTGCTTAAATAAAAATTTAGTAAAATGAACCAATTTTCTGCAGCCAGATGCTAGATATCTAACATTTCATTGAATATAAATTTATTTATATTGTGACTTTAAAATTTATTATATAACTTTATTTATGTAATGCTCTTGAGTATTAAAGGGAGACTATTTAAAATTATAGAATTGTTGAAATATTTATGGATCAACAAATTGCTTTTATGATATTGGTAGTTAAGTAAATGTCTTTCCTAACACCATCTAAAAATTGACTTTACCTGAAATTAAAAATATAAGTTTCTGTATGAAAGTAGTACCTATTTGTATTAAAGCAAATATATTTTATAAATTGAACATTTTGTTTTTATGACTACTTAGCAAAATGAGCAGAGTAGTCCTTCTTGCATCCTATTTATGAACTTGGCTTTCTTGGCCTTACCTGTCTTGAAGTTGGTATCCTTGGCATCTTTCTAAAATTGCTGGCAACTCCACCAGACTATCTCTTCAAGGTATTTTTGAGATGCTTTTCCTATAATTTCAAAGACTTGTGAAGCTCACAACTTAGTCTATTAATGGATTGTACAAATCTAGCATTATTTTAGCCCAAATATTTCCTGAGCTGTCATCTTTTTTCTCTTCTCAAACCTTTTTTTATATATATTTTTATGTGACAGAATTCAAGTTTCTCTATACATCATTTTTGAATATTTTACCAAATTTTCATGCTATAAAGCTACAGACCTTTAGTAGCCCAAGGTTCTTCTGAGGATCTTGCTCTCTTACTCATTAATCTTGTTACTTATAAATATATCTAAGGTGATGCACGTTCATACACATATATGTGTGTACTAGTACTGAATAGTAACAGAGATAATAATAATAAATCAGAGAGAGCATAAATATTTGAATACACTAGGTATGGTAAAAAGTTATAGTATCTCTGCCTTTCAAATTGGTTTCCTCTTCCGAAGGGGATATTCTTAGGGCCCTTTCCCAGCCAGAGCTTCATAAGACTTGGGTTGGTGAGTGCTCATGCTATGCTATTCCTTTTGGTTAATTCAAACTTCACAGCCTCCTCTCAGTGACTCCTGAGTCATCAATTTGTGGTGAGGTTTTAATGAGTGATAGTGGCTTTCTGTGTTAAATGTGCATAAATAATAAATACTGGAGTTGCTAATTAAATGCCCTGAGGGCCACGCCAGTCTAGTAAATGTGTGAAGTGTATGGTCTGAGGTGAAGACTCTGTACTGGAGACTAGGGAGCTGTGCTGAATCAGAGAGCATTCCCTCCAGAGAGTACTCCCTCCAGAGAGCAGAAAAATTTAATTTTTTGCACAAATAATCAGGAACATGAAGTTGAAAAATGAGCATAAGAATGAGTTGTAGGCAGATGCCATTCTGGGATATCTCTGTTACACCTCATGGCCTTATCCATCTTCTTTGAATGGCTGGTTCCTTCTGCTTTTTTTATGACCACAAAAAAATGCAGTGAAGACAAGAACTCCTCGCACTGTAATAATAGCCTATAAAACCACCAAAGTTCCTGTACTACTTAGCGCTCATTCCACCCAAATATTTAAAGCTCAAGTGGGCTGAGAACATTTCCATGATAGCTCTTTCAGAAGCATTTATGAAATGCTTGTTGCTGTGGTCAGCTTAGCCATCAGCACTGTGGACCGTGAGAGAACTGCAGTAGCCCTGGTTTGTTAAGCTGCCAGACTTGCTTTGGTTTATCATTAGGAAATAGTGTGCACATGGGTACATACTGAATATGCATTGTAGAAATCTTTAGCAAGTACAGCTATCATTAAAACATCAGTTTTTGTAAGCTCTTAGGCAGTTTCTAGATAGGTATGATAGGGGATGCTACACCCTCCCCACATTGTCTCCTGTTTAAGATTTCAGATTTCAAGGAAGGTATGCTAAAATGTGAGAATGGCCTTATTTGGAATTTCCCTTCAGGGAGATGCAGGGGGGAGGAAGAAGTGAAATGGTTCAGGTGTGGTTTCTGGAAGGCAGGAAATCAGGGTATATAAAGGGTGTGGAAACAGAGAGAGATTCTGATATGGAAGTCAGAGAGAGATTTATGGAGGAGAGAGATTTGAATTCTGATTTGGGATCGGCCATTTTGTAAGATGGAGATGTGAGCCTGGCCATGTATGACCAAGGCCTGAGGCCACCTCTGACTGGCCTGGGCTAGCCGCATGTGTGCTAAAAGCAGTTAAGAAGTTTGCAGATTTGAACTCCGTGTTGGAGTTTGTTTTGCTGAATTTGACTTGTGTCTGAAAGAGGCTGTGCAAAAGTTAGGCCTGAAAAGAAAATGAACTTTGCTGGTCTGGTATCATGGAGTTCCTGCTACCTGGAAGACAAGTAGAAGACAGCATGGAAGACAAGGAGGAGCAAGCCAAGGGAGCAGCCAAAGGAACATGTCTTCAAGTGCCTGGAGATGAACTCTAATTGGACATTGGTGAGATGATCAGGACTGAGAGACTGGGGATTTTTGGACAATTTTGGGAAAGGACTTTGGACAATGCTGAGAAAGGTTTTGGACAATGTTAATGTAATTGGAATCTTACATGTTTCTTTTGTAGTAATTAGGAGATCACTTTGTTAGAAATAAATTAGTCTGCACTGATAGTCTTGCTTTGACTTGGTATTTTGGTTGAGAAAGCTGGGGATGGTGGAAAGAAGAGTTTAAACTGTGTTTCTAAGTTTTTCTTTTCTGCAGTTTTTGGAGTTGGGAGCTGAGAAGCAGCTGGCTGGCTTTTGCATGTCAGTGGTAAAGGTGAACAGTGAAAATGCCAATGTACAGTTTGTGGCCTGCTTCATAGAGAGAAAAGCAGGCAGATAGTGTATCCAGTTAAAGGTAAAGGCAATTGTTAATGTAACTGCTTGGAACCTGCTTTGTAGAGAGAGAAGCAGGCTTGTATGTGTTCAGTTAAAGTTAAAAAATCTTTTCTGGTCGCCCTATTTCAGGTAGAGGGAATAAAGTGTATTATTTAGTTGGTTGCCCCCAAACAAATTTTACCTCAGTTCCTTCAAGCACAGTTGCCAAATTTGTCTTTGCATAGGAATCACCAGGAAACTTCAAAGATGACTGATGCCTACCTACATCCTGCTCCTGGAGATAGTGTTTTAATTTGTCTGGATTGTAGCCAGGGTGTTGGAATTTTAAAAAGTTTCCCAAAGACTCTACTATGCAGAAAAATTTGGGACCTTTTCTCTAAAATGTGTCCAGACATATGCTATGGGATCATATGCTATGGGATCATGACCATCGAGATAGTAAAACTGAAGGGAAACTGAGGGAAAGAATCCTTTGGTGTACTGTAAGACTATACAACAGAACAATAGGGATATGGGCAAAGATGAATAAGAGGAAGACTGACTTCCTCTGTGAAGCCACAGCACCCCAAGGACCCACGTGCCACTGTAGGATGATGTGAGTGCTCACTACACTAACCAGCCTCCAGCAACAAATGGAGAACTTGAACTGGGCTTCTCACTGCGTGGCTCTGGCTGTGAAGTCCATGTAACACCACAGCAGAATCCTTTAATGATCTTTCAGACTTTCTGAAAAGTTGGCCATACCATGATGCCTTGACTTGGGTTCAAATGGCTTAAGAAATTTGCCCTTCCAGTTATCATGATAAGCATTCTCCTCTCCGTTTCCACCTTGAAGAAAAGAAATCATATCTTAATTTTGCCTATTCTGATACAGTTCATCTATATAAATTTTCTTTTGATCCATTCTCCCACCAGCAAATGATCTGCGTCCATTCTCTATGCATTTAATTTGAGTCTTTACCGGCCAGTACATTTTATAAGTGCTGTTGTCATTTGCACAGACAGTAGCTTAATTATAGCAATTGTTACTTAGAGAATATGGCTAAATGCTGTTGTGAGAAAAAGATAACACATGTAAAATGATTATTAGTATTGTTAGTGTTACTTAATTTAAAAAATTATAGTGCTTCATAAGTGAGACTATCTTAAAATATAGCTATAATTTGTATTTTCTGAATGAAGACTTTTTATTAATTTAGACATCTCCTCACTTTTGTTCCCCAGTCATTCCCTCAACTCTGCCAAACCTAATACCCTTCACTATTTTTCATATCAAGCTAGTGAAATGAGGCTTTTTAAAAAAAATGAGGTCAGCTTAAATAGGTCATTCTAAATTGTATTTACACCTGATGTTAATGTTTTGTGATTTGTTATGCTTTTCCTGATTGTAGTAATTAAGGTATAAATTATCTTTAGCACTGAAAATTAAGTGAAAAATTTAAATTCTTTAAGAAATATTTATGTTGCAGCTGCATTTTCCAAATAATGACAATACAATCTTGAGTGAATATATCATGGTCTCTATTTACTAAAATAAATGATGAAAAGACAGTCTTGAAAAATACCAAATGTTAAAATACAATCTTGACACAAAATAATGTGAAAGTTTAGTTACCATTCCACATGACCTTGGCCTAACTTTGCCTTGTTAGAGACAAAAGTAAGACACTCATTAAAGTGGTGTTTTTATCATACAATTTTCTATTTTAGTAGAGCCCACGTCACAGATTTTTATTTTAATATTAATTTTATAATCTCTAGTATGATTATATGCAGAGAAACATGAAAAGAAGAGAGTTTGCATGAGCTATGCCACTTAGGAACCAAACTTGGGAAGTGGATAAGTAAAGATGACATGTTCCTTAGTCAATGACAATTATCGGGAGCCTCTCAACTGACTTTCCTGCTGTGTTATGTTTCTACAACAGTTCATTGACTTGTCTGTAAAAGTAAAGCTGGGAGTCAATTAAGGTGTAACAACAAAGGAATTCACTGACAAGCCCAGGGGATTGGTAAGGTAAGAGAACTGTAGATTGTAATTTAGAAGTTTTGAGAAAACAGTTGCACAAGAACAACTTTTGATGTGAACTAGATCTTGACAGAAGCTCAGATTCCTGATATTTCAGTGCTGTTCATTTGTCAACATAAAGGCAAAATAGAGTCTTCTGGGATTAAGCAAACTTCATGGCTAAAAATATAGTTTGACACTTCTTGAATGCACTTGACAAGACTCCACATAAAATTATATTAGCGTTCTTTCCAGCTAAGAGACGATTTTTATGGGAAGCTGTGTTCTTTTATTCAAATTCAAATGGAATCTTTGGTTGCCATGACATCTTAAAAATTAATCATATATTTTGAATTTTAATGTTAGATATAGGATGTTTTATACCGTTGGAAAATAATCAACTTCAGAAATATTATTATAAAAATTTGATTGAATTTGGGAACTTAAAAAAACTTCAAGGTCTGAAAAAGTTAAAGAGGTTCTGCACAGGAAAAATGATCATTAGCCATGTTGTGAATGACTGACAGTGTCCACTTCATTCTTGGACATACTTGCTGTGGTTCAGCTGGCTGGCAGATTAGTGCTAATGTGCAAAAGAGAAGAGAGGTGAGGAGGACAAGAGCTGTATAGCAAAAGCTGCCAGCAACCCTGGCAGACTGGGATGATGCATGTGTGATGGTGCCTACTTGTGAAAGGAAGGAATCTGATGGACAGATTCTGTGGTCATGATGATCATTGGACATAGGTGGGAATTGGAAAATATTCAATACCAAGAAAACTGTAGGGAATTGTTTAAGTCCTGGACTGACATTTCACCAATGGAGATAGTGAGTGGCAATTGTTCCTATGCACTGAATATTGTCACTGTGGTGAGTTGAAGTCTGAGTGTCTGTGGAACTTCAAGATTTTGATACCTTTCCTCTAGGAGAAATTAATTTTTGCTTTAAGAAAATTTCACCAGTTTTTTCACCCCCATAAAGGAGATTTACCCATGGCTGTATTTGTACTGGGGTTCATGGTTCATTGTGGGATAAAACAGGGGAAACCAAAAGGAGTTTGTAGCCAGAGAGGCAGCATACTGTTCAGAACTAAGACCTTTGGTTCCATTACTGAAGATTTAGCAGCATGGGTGGCTGCGACTTCTCCCCACTCCCAGCTTTGAGAGCAGGGAGACTCGCTGTTTGTCACTGAGCAGAGTGGCAGCAATGAAGCATCAAAGATCAGTAATCATTCTAGATGTGAATGTTATGAACTCACCCATTACAAGGCACAGGCTGACAATGAATAAAAACTAAAGTGAACTTTCTATATGATCTATACAGGAGTCTCTCTGTAGATGTAAAGACTAGCAGAGACTCAAAATGAAAGGCTGGAGCAACAAACAATACAGAATGAAGCCATACTAACAACTCAGACTGAAAGGCAGGAACTACTATTCTCATTCTCATATCTGATAAATTAGGCTCTCAGTTGGGGAAGATAATCAGTGACAACTGTGGGACCATACCATATCATCCTCAGGGAATGATTCATCAAGAAGACGTAACTGTCACTAATATTTACGAACCCAACAGAGGTAGACCTATCTCCATCCATCCATCCATCCATCCATCCATCCATCCATCCATCCATCCATCCATCCATCCATCCACATCCATCCCCCCCCTCTGTCTGTCTGTCTATCTATCAACTATGAACAGATCTGTTTTTGAATTTACCTATTGATCTTACAAATAGGTAGTACATCAAAGTTAATTCTGGGGTTCTATGGAAATTATCCTGATCACTCGAACTGGGACAATGAAGTCAGGGAATTGGCACTGGCACTTTGTGCACATTTGTGTGAGGTTGTACTTGTAAAACGATGTAACTGATTTGAAAATGAAATGTTTGTTGCTTCTCTTGCAGTGGAATACTTGCTCTTGCCTGAAACATCCCTGCCTTCTTTGCTTTTCCTCCCCTTTGGGAAATATTCGTTGCCAACTTGGTTGGACTCTGGCTCCTGTGTCTTTACCTGCAGGAACAGCAGACTAGAATGTCTAGTCCCTATTATTTACTCTTAAAACCCATTTTTAAAACACAAAAACTGCAGATGGTTTAGTTTTCTAAAACAAGTGTGTTGATGTGAATGGCCATTCAAGCTGAAACAATTGCAGGGCTGTGCTTTGGAAAGCTTACTAAATGACAGTATCACTTTTGATGCTAACGTTTTTTCCTCCTGAACAGTGGGTCCTTGATTTTTAATGAAGTCTTTGCTCAGTCATGCTTAAAATTCATGAGTGCAGCATGCAGCCAGATAATCACAAGATTTGCTATTAACTGTGAGGCTTATAATTTCAGCAGGCCTATGAATTATCACTTGATACTCTTAACAATGTCCAATTTATTCTTCTCCCTAAACATACCATTAAAAGTTCAAATGCTGACAAAATCATTATTAATTACTTTGTAATTCCTTGAAATGATCAACTGGATGAACTTAATCGAGATGGCTCTTGAGGTACTAAAAGTAATTTAAGGAATCCACACTACCACATGCTTGGTAAGAGAAACCAAGAGCTGATGTGGAAATGACAAAGAAGTCACAGAAAACAAATGTTGGCAATTTAGGATAATACCCATCTCTACCCAGGTTTCTAGTTTCAAATCAGGGAGCAGATGAAAGTGCACAAATTTAGGGTAAAGGAAGACAGAAGTGGCAGATTGTTCATTAGCAGGGCCCTGCCACCAACTAGCAAAGCAACATGAGGTTCCTGAAATTGTTCCAAAGTTAAAAATAAATACTGAGAATTTAAAAATAAGTACTGAATCCAAGGCCCTCCCTGGCCTAAAGTTCATGCATTTTTCCATAGCCTCCTATCAGTTGTGTTATTTTATTGAGACTCTAAGTTTTTTGTTTATGTATTAATTAAATTACATATGTAATTTATATATTACATCTATTACACATAAAACTTACAGTTTATTGCACATTCAGAAAAGTTGGTATATTAAAATCTAGTTTTCTGTACTTTTGTTTACCATTTAAAACTTTTATTTAAAAGTAAACAATAAAAGGATTAGTTACAGTGTAAAAATAAGTTATCAACAAAACTTATTTTAAGAAAAAAATTTATCAAAAGTTTGTACATAACTTTCCAGGAATGCAACAATTGAATAATTTTGAATTTTCTTATATTGTTTAAAAATTAATGTTAATATCCTGATTTATATGATTGAGTTCAAAGGAGTTATTTTAGCTGCCATAATAAAAATAATATTCAAAAGGAAACTTGCACTCTTATGTTGATTGCAAAACTGTTTACAATAGCCAGGATATGGAAACAACCTTTATGCCCCCAAATAGATGAAGTGATTGAAAAAGACAAACTAGTGCCATTTGCAGCAACATGGATGGAGTTGGAAGGGATTATCTTAGCCTCAAAGGGATTAGTCAGAAGGTAAACAATAAATATTGAATGACCCACTCATATGCTGACTAGAGAAATCAAACAAGAGATCAAGAAAAAGTCAAAACTAGCAAGCTGATCATAGAACTGAAGCATACAACAAAGAAAGTAAATTAAGGGGATGCAAAACAGGGAAAAGATATGTGCAAGGGAATATGGTGATGGTTCATAAGTGATACTGTGGTAGGGGAACTATGAGGATTATGATGTAAGAAAAAAACTAATACAATTAAAAAAATAAAAGGCTAGCGTACTGTATGGCTCCCACACAGTATAAATAAATAAAAATACAAAATTTATTGAGCCTAAATATCAGAACCTCTTTTAAATTTTTTAAAAAATCAACTTATACCCATGTTGTTGGATATGCTATTATCCCTATTTTAAAGTTGAAGAATGAAGGCAATATGTGCCAAAGATTACACAGTTGTAGCATGATTATAATATAGAAGAGGTTTAATGAGCTTTAGACAACATGTTCTCATGGGTTTTAAGAGCTCATGTGTCTAAGCATATAGAGTAAATGAGGTAATGCAGGGAGAGCACCTAAGAAAAGTACATGGCACACCAGTGGCCTTATTATCTGTTACCTGTTTCTACTATTGTATTGTCAGTTTGTTTCCATATTTCAGTTCCTCATCTCAATAGTATCAGTTTGTTTTCATAGTTCAGTTCAGTTCTATTATATTTACTCTCTAGTCTTGTTGATGTATGGGTGTAGTAAATTCAGTCCCTAATTTCTGTTAAGTGCTTAGTTGTCAGAAGTCATGTATGACGTCCTGATCACCAAGACCCATTATTCAAGAAGGCAAGAATTATATTGAGTTTGGTGATGGGATCAGTTACCCACTTTGGTTTGGGGTATCTATGGAAATCAGGGTAGAGGAGATAGTACCTGGGTGTAGAATTTACACTGGACTCTATGCAATTGTCTGAAATAGCAGAATTTGTTTATGAGTTGAAACCTCTGAATAGGACTTAAAGAACAAGAACAGGTATATTGTTGTTTTGGAGCTATAGTGAACATGGACACCCTATGAAACGGTGAACTAACCTGTAAAACTGAGGTTGAACAGTCAGAAATATATGACAAGAACCACAGCACCTTTGGGACCCGTATGTAATCAGTACCTTTGTGACCCACCCTTGCCTTCACATGCCTGCTTCCTTATCCTGCAATAACTGATGCAGGGTCCTTTCCTTAAACTGTCAGACTTTGAGTGGTGCTGCTCTTTCATCCCACTTTTCTACATCACCAGCTTCTCCTGAGTGATCATGTTCTCTCCAAGCATGTCAGCTGGTTTGCCGGCTGGGGTTACACTCTTCCTCCCTCTATAGAGCTGATGGTGTTAGGCAAACAATGTCTCTCATCTTTTCTGTCAGAACTACTTCCACATTTGTCACTCAGATTGTCTCTGACTCTTCATTATCTGACCAGATGCATATCCATCACCTGACTACTGTGCTGACCTGGTCCAGAGCCTTATGTTGCCAAAATATTACTACTACTACTACTACTACTACTACTACTACTACTACTACTACTACTACTACTACTACTACTACTACTACTACAAAATATTACTACTATCCAGTTGCTGCTGTTTCTTTTCCCTTTTCTCTCTTCCTTCCAGATGTACTTCCTTACTATAGTGTTTTTTTTTCCTAAATTTTTATTTTTTTATTGATTTGTCACAATTGTGCATTAATTGATCCCTCCTCCTCCCTCCATATCCCCCCTCTGTATCCCCCCTTCAGTCATTCCTTCTCCCATTTTTCTGCAAATTGTTGGTTGGTTAAGTTGATGTTCAGTTGTTGGTTGTTTGGCCTGTTGTTCACCTC
>PVHY01014731.1:0-37737 GCA_004024945.1 Uropsilus gracilis | reverse complement strand
GTCACCCCAAGACCCCCCCCCCCCCCCGCCACTTTTTGGAATTTAGGGATCTGAATGATTCATTGGAACCAATGGGTAGAAATGTTTGTCTGTGGCCAGGAGTGTTGGCGTGCACCTGTAATCCAAGCGCTGGGAGGCAAGAGGCCAGGGATCACTTGAGTTTGTGGGTTCGAGACTAGCCAGGCGGCTCCCAGGGACCCCACTTCTCTGGCTCCCCCCTGCCATGGGCCCTCAGACAGCAAACACTGGGGGCAGAGGGGTGGGTCAGGCCGGGGCTTTCAGCGAAGGGTTATGTGAGCTGTGTGCATCTGAGTCTCAAGTGTCTGAAGAGTTAAAGTGTCTGCATGGAAAATGAAGGCGAGGCAGCAGCGGCTGGAAAACCAGGGTCTTTCCACTCTGCTCACACAGCAGGTGCGAGGACGGCCCCTGCGGCCCCAGGGCGTTGTCACGCCCATGGCCAGATCTCCCCTGCAGCTCTGCAGACTTGGCCACCCCATCAAGCTGAGGTTGAAGGCTTCAGAGCAGGGGCTGATGGATGCTGGCCACTGTAATCCAATTCCCAGCCAAGACCCGGCCAGCGCTGAGGCTTCTCGACTGCTAATGACATTGTCTCCTCCTTCCTCTCTGTTCACCGCAGGCCATTTGGTCAAATTAGAACTTGAACTCAAAAAGCAGATGCCTTCCTTTAGATAAGGGCCAAATACATTCCCTTGGGGGAGGGAAGAGGGCGAGGGCACGTTGGTCTTGAATTTATGTACCTTTGATATATGACTTATTATAAAATAATGACAAACATCATTTCTTCCCCCCATCCTTGGAGCAAGGGTGTCTTCCCTCCACCCCTAATCCTGGTGGAGGTATCTTCTGCATCTCCGAGACCTAGTGGAAAATTTTAAAACCTTCTTTTTCTTTCTTTCTTTTTAATTATTTTGAGAACTCTCAACTATTCAAAACAAAGCAGAAAGAATTGTCCTGGGAACACCCCCATGTGCATTGTGATGGGCTGAACTGTGTCCCCCACATTCATTTGTTGAAGCTCTACTCCTTAGACTTCAAAATGTGGCTGCATTTGGAGGTCTTTGAAGAAGTTAAAATAAGGCAGCAGGGGGGTGAACCCTAACTCAACCTGACAGGCAGACTTAGTCACAGAGAAACACAGGGATGAGTGCTCAGAGCCAAGTCACCTAAGGATGCAGGGGAGAAGGTGAGCATCTGCAGCCCAGGTGAGACCTTAAAACAAAAGAACGCTCCTGACACCTGAACCTCGCACGCTCCAGAACTGTGGACAGTAAATGACAATAAACGACAGTCGTCTAAGCCTTCCAGTCAGGTTCCTTGTTGCAGCAGCCCCAGCCAGCTGAGACACCTAGCCCATAGATTCTGTGGTCATTACCGTTTTGCTCTATCTCTGTATTATCGATCTGTTTATCCATCTTATTCTTTGATGGATTCCAAAGTCAGCTGTAGATCTGCTGCCCACTTTGAAGAATAAACTATTTAACAGAGAGGATAAATGTACTTGTGATTGCAGGATGCTAGAAGGCATGATTAAAACCTCTCTGTGGCCAGAGAGCTCAGGGAGGTGACTAGAACTTTCTATTCATGTGAATTTACAAACCTGGAAGCCCCCAGTAATTCTAAGGTTTGGTTAGAATGACATGGAAAGGGGTGTTGGTGCAGACCCCAGCTCCACCTCCCCATCCAGCTGGTGCAGCCAACAGTTGCCATGTTCTCAAGAGTCCCTGCTCATTCCCTTTGGCTGATGGCAGGGGAGACAGGCAACCCTCTCTGTCCTAGCAATGAATCTTAAGGAGTCTGCAGGGCAGACAGTTGGATCCAGTCCTGGACCGTGTCTTTGACTGTGTGTGTCCTTGGGTGTATATCTAAGTTTCTGGGTCTTGTCTGAAAATGAAGATGGTCATGCTAACACATCCCTTGTAGGTTTGTCATGACATCAAAGGAGGATGTGGAACACTCCCAGGTTGCTTCCTGAGGATGACACTCGGGGGGTGAGAGTCTGTCTGCTGTACCGTGTCACCAATGCTTAGGGTTTTTGTTTTTGTTTTTGTTTTTGAGACTAGGTCTCACTATTTTTGCCCGCGGAACTGCAGGCTTATGTTGCCTGGGGTACCACAGACTCAAGCAATCCCCAGCCTCAGCTTCCCAGGTAGCTGGGATTATAGGTGCGTGTCACCACGCCCAGCTGTTTTTTTTTTTTGGGAACTAGGTCTCACTACAGACCCCAGGCGGGACTCGAACCGCGATCCCTGGCCCCGGCCACTTCATAGGCTGAAGCTTATAGGCACGAGCCACCGTGCCCGGCCGTGTCACCAATGCTTAGTGACTTCATCTAATCAAAGTTATCTTTTGCTCACCTAACAGCTATGCTTCCCTGGGTGGGGGTGTTCGCCTCCTCCACCATGGCATTCAGGGATCCAGGCTTTTTCCCTCCGTGGCTCCCTTATGCCTGGGGCAGAGTCGTTGCCCCAGGTACCACCCATTACAGGGGCTGTGGGTACAGCAGCTTCTCGGAAACAACTGGCTGATGGCAGGGGGGGTATCACTAGCCTTTTCTGCATGACTCCACCTCAGAGGGGGTCCCATGATATAAAGTCAGCGGCTGGGAGTTAGGAGAGGAGAAAGCCAGCCAGGCAGGAAGGGCCAGGTCAGAGGGAACCTTCCCTGTTTCCCAAGAGCAGTGAGAACAGCAGGGGGGCTGGGGTGGCCAGACCAAAAGCTGCCAAGCACTCACAGGTCTTTGTGGTGAACCCCGAATTCTGTTCTGGGCTAGCCCTGGGCTCTTGGCTTCCCCAGGAGCCTTCTTGCCCTCCATTAAGCACGAGCTATACCGTGAGGGTCAAATGCAGCAATATGTGAAAGCCAAGCCCACTGTCGTCCTTGCTTCACAGTGAGGGTTTTGTTTAAAAAGGGACAATAAGTCAGCCTGTCAAATGGCACCGCCCATCCCCCTTATCTCAGGAGGACAATGCTAGTGGCGTGGCCCCCTTTCTGAGCCCTTCTTGTTCGGGTGTCCAGGGAATCAGCATGGATAGCTCAAGTTAGCAGATGTGAGGAGCCTCTTTGCCCTCCAGCATCTAGATCATGGACTGGCTCGTGTCTGCACTGGTGGCAGAGTGGGGACTCGGTGCCTCGTGAGGGCTCCGTGAATGCCTGTGGGCTTCCGTCGAATCTGTTATGGGCTTTCTGGGCTGAACGAAGCTGGATCAAGAGGCAGTATTAAGTGCTGTCCTCGCACATATTGGAACGGCAGGAAGACCTTGCCAGACCACTGCAGCGGTGGCGAGATGGTCTCACCAGGGGAGCCAGATCGGGCACCATTCTGAGTGCAGAAGGGACCAGTGGGGATTGATAGCCATGAGCAGATGGCTGGACAGGACATTACTAAGAGGAGATATGGAGGGGCTGGGGGTGCCTGCTAAATCCATCTCACGACTTTCTTGTTGAAGGTGGGCACCAGTGATTAGATACCAAGGGGATGGTGACGAATTTGATCAGTGACTGAGTGAGCCCAGAAGGGGGATGATTTTAAACTGACCTAGCAGGATTCTTGCTGAACATGGTCTCTGCACAGATGGACACCAAAGCCTGAAGTTAAAGCCTTAAGGAGAGCCTGACCAGCAGGGCACAGTGGCGCGTGCCTGTAAGCGCCAGCCTATGGAGTTGCAGCTGGGACTGGGGATCGCGGTTTGAGACCTGCCTGGGACAACATAGTGAGACCTAGTCCCCCCCCAAAAAAAATTAGCTGGGCGTGGTGGTGCACACCTGTAATCCCAGCTACCTGGGAGGCTGAGGCTGGGAATTGCTTGAGTTCGTGGTACCCTGGGCAACATGAGTCTGTGGTTCCATGGGCAAAAATGGCGAGACCTAGTCTCAAAAAAAAAAAGGAGAGCCTGACCAGAGTGGTGAGGGGTGAGGGAGAGTCTGTTGGTGGGAAGACAGAACCGATGTTTCCAGTCTTCTTGATCTGCGCAGGTATTGGGTGTGGGACAGCAGACTTGGGCAGGGGGGACCCAAAGCTTTGCTCTTGAGCCTGCAGGTGTCTGCCTCACTGTGAGTGCTCTGGGCCCTCAGGGGGGCCGCACCCTTTATGCTGTAGGGGTGGGAGACATGTCAAGTGGAGAATGCAAAGCAGATGCCACTTTGGCCAGAACCGTAGGGCGCAGGCCTGCCTGTGGCAGCGGCAGGGACAGGATCTTCTGGAAGAGTGCCCAGGCAGGCGGTATTCCAGCAGTGGTCTTCTGGCTTGGTTGATAAACCCCAGAGCTGCAATTAAGACATAATGCTGTGAATATGACACCTTTTGACAGCTGCAGGAAGGCCCTGGAAACTTTTATTATGAATTAGATTTTGAGGGCAGTGAGCTGGTGAGCTATGGTGAGCTGGTGCCTGGGTCATGGAACCTAAGGGTACTCAGCAAGCCAGCTGCTTCCAGGGCAAGGATGGCTGCCCAGGGAGAGGGTGGGATACAGACTCTCCATCCCTGTCTGGGACCCTCATGAAGGTCCCTTTGTGTTTCAAGAGTCACAGGCCTGGCAGCAACCAGAGCTGAGAACAGCTCTGAGCTCATCTGGTCCAATGCTCCCATTTTACATGTGGGTGAGTCAAGAGGGTAAGTGACTTGTCCAAGGTCTCACAGCAAGTTCCTTCCCAGGCTAGGATTGGAGACCTGCCTGGCTGGCTTGGCTAAAGGGTGGTTAAAAGTAGTGAGCCTTCATCCAGTTACTTAATTTAAGGAAATTCAACTGTTAATGCTTAGAGAGATAGAGTGTGAAATGTTAGCGATAAAGAGGCAGAGAATGAGAATGAGTCAGAAAATGTAGTATATAAAGAGAGAAACACAAGAAAGAGACATTTATGAACTCAAAGCATCAGATTCTAAATCGATATTCAAACAGTGGCAGAGAGAACACAAATTTCAAAGAAAACCTGCACTTCCATGTTGATTGCAGCACTATTTACAATCGCTAAGCTACGGAAACAGTCTAAAGGCCTCCAAACAGATGACTGGATCAAAAAGATGTGATCTACATCCACAATGGAATACTACTTAGCAATCAAAAAGATAAACCTATGCCGCTGCAGCAACGTGGATGGAATTGGAAGGGGTTATGCTGAGCAAAATAAATCAGAAGGGGAAGGAAATACTGGTTGGTTTCCCTTTTTGGTGAAACATAGGAAAATCAAAGAAAGGGTCAGGAAAAGCCAAATACTTGCAGAAACAGACAGGAGCCCATCAACCACCTAATCCTTCACCTTCATATTTCCAATAATGAAACAAAGTACTGAAGAGCATAAACAGTTTATATGTATAGGAGAAGCTTAATGCTAGATGGTTAAAAAAAAAAGGTAAATAAATAAAAATAAATGTAGTTGGTGCTAAAAGGAGCAAAACCTTCCATCTCCAAGAGGTTTTGGAAATGAGATTTAAAAATAAAGAGCTGCAGAAATATGATCCGGCACCAGGGTATTTAGGAAAAGATGATACAGATGATATTTTTTGTAACAGTCTGGGATTCAAGGGTATGCTTAGTACTACTTTCTAAGAGAACTGGTGTTTCTGAGAACAGAGGGAAATGTCCCAGGGAAGGAACAGAGCCTAACCGTTTTCTCCCTTACCCTTCCTACCTTGGTACCAGCAAATCTTCTCTTCTTTCAAAGCTTAGTGCAAATGCCACCTCCAGGAAGCTTTCCTTGATTTCTCACTTGTACCCTCTTCCCACAATATGCACACATTGGTATCCATTACACATTGGTATCCATTGTTCCTTCAGACATTGCAACCCCATTCAGCCAGTTTTCCTTTTTTCTGCCTCATTAGTTAGCCCTGAAAATATTGAGAAAAGAACCTCAGTTCTGTGTCAGAAAATCCTCAACACATTTGCAAGTTGGGCTTTATCACTTTGCAAATAAGAAAGCTGAAACACAAGGAGAGGGAGCAATTTCCTGTAGGTCGTATAACTTGTAAGTGGTGACGCCAGATCTCCAGCACACATTAGCCTGACTCCAAAACCCTGGATGTCACACCCCAAGGACAGGCTGTATCATCATGTCTTGCAACACTGTATCCCAGTATCTTGCAACACTGGTGTCCCAATGATGAAACAGTGAATGAATGACAGTCGTTAGAGCTTTTCTTTGGAATGCTTTGGTTCAGGACTCAACAGGTCAAGCCCAGTCTGCTGCTTGTTTGGGGTTTGGTCTATGGCTGCTTTCCATTGCTGTGGGGAGCCAAGTTGCAGGAGACCCAGGTGAGCCACAAAACCTGAAATAATTCTCATCTGGCTCTTGCCAGAAAATGTTAGCTGACGCCTGCTAGAGTTACTGGTCTTTATGAAGCCGGCTCAAACCACAGTGCTTATTACTAGGTATGCGTAAACACGGATAGTCTCGTCTTTCATGATCTAGAATATCATGCAGGTGGGCACATCCTGTGCATTCGGTGGGCCTGGGATGCACCAGACAGCTTTCTGCATGTAGTTGGTATATACCACCTCATCATCTTCCAGGCAGGCTTCAGCTAAAAGTTTGCCCTGCTGGCTTTTTGGAAATACATATCTAGACACAGACAGATATATATAGATAGATATAGATATAGATATGGATAGAGATAGAGACATAGATCTATATATATATGTCTTTTATTAAGCGTGACTTTTCTGGTCACCCCTTGGTACGCGTGTGGCAGGAGCTGAGACCCCTGGCAGCTGAGACCTGCCCTGAGGCAGCACAGGCAGACTCCCGGAGGACAATCGCAGTGGGGGTTGCCGTTGAGGCTTGCCAGAACAGTATTGACAGGGCAGTTTTGGAGCCCAATGCAAAGCGGCCTGTTGGACGGATCACACTCCACTCCCTCCCGGCTCGCAGGGGCACGGAGCATCGCAGGCTCTCAGTCTCACCTCCTCTGCCAAGCTGCCCCCTAGTGCAGCCTCCTGAGAGCCCAGAGCCGGACTGCCTACCCACCCCTGCTCCCGGGAGTTCAGCACTGGCCTCCAGTCCCCTGGCATCTAAGGCAGAAGCGGCACCGAAGCCGGGATTGGCCGGCTCCCACCCCAGATGCCCAGCGGGCCGGCACGGGGAACCTCGGGGGCGTGACGAGGCTCAGCCTGTCTCCAGCATGTGTTCCCGGGCCAGTCGGCCTTGGGCCCTGGCCACGATGACGGGCCCATCCCTCAGCCTCACTCATCTGCTCTCCATGTCAGGACTGCTCTACTCGGTTTGCTGCTTGGGTGAGTTCATGTGTGTGTGTGTGTGTGTGTGTGTGTGTGTGTGCACACGCGTGTGCACTGCTTCAGAAAAGGCTCTCGGAAGCAGACTTGTCTGGTAGCTTTGAATAGACTTTCAATCTGAAACTTCTCAGCCAGTGCTGGGGTCACCACAGAAAGGGGTCTTGCTGGGGAAATTGGGGGGAACCCGTGCAGACATGCTCAGGCATGTGTGCTGCTCTTGTGCCCTTGACTTCGGGGTGACAGGCTGGCAGCTGCTGCTCTCGGGCTTTGCAGTAACAGCGAGTCTGTGATCCGGGGCCACCCTGGCACTGGCTGGCTCTCCATCACTGTCCAGGCAGACTGGCCGGGGCCACGCAGCTCACCAGCCTAGGGACAGCAGCCATCACAGTGGCTAACATTTGACTTTGTGGGCTTTGTCCTCACCTGCCCCTGCATTCCTCCACCCCCCCGCCCCATGCCAGTTCAGAGGCAAATTGTAAATGCCTATCCTGATCTTTCAGAGAAGTCCAAACACCTTCGATTTCTGGAAGCAGCTTTTCAAAGCACGTAGCTGCGTGTAGGATGCAGCCTTCTCGGTTACAGGTGAATCTGGGAACATAAAAGTTGAGGCCCGTTGCAGGCAGTGTGAGAGTGTCACATGGCTGAGCCTCCAGGACGCTCAGTGACGCCGGCGCCATGCTCCTCTCCGCCCCTCCTGCTCTTCTGGTGCAGGTCCCAGTGGCAGGGGAGGTCTAAGACCAGGTGGATCAGGAGGAAGAGGAGGTAGTATTTGAACAGTCCGCTACCTGCACAGCTGTCCTGCACAGACAGAGCACAGCTGCGCTCCGCCCCAGCCTGCCAGGGGTCAGGCTTCTGGCTCTTCTTCCCCTTGGCGGCTCCTAATGACATATTTGCTTGATGGGGGATGGGGCTGCCTGATGTGAAAGTAGGAGGCAGATGGGTAAAAGGCTGCCGTTCCTTCCCTGCAGAGGGGCTAGCCGGGTGAGTGGGAGAAGCAGATGTTCCCAGTGGTGGGTCCTGGGGCAGATGCATGAAAGGACTTTGGAGATGGCTGGGGTCAAACTTGAGGTGGTACCGATGAGAAAACTGAGTCCTGAATGTCGGACTGAAAGAGTGAGTCAGACAGGGCACTTGCACCCAACCCCCACCTCTGACCCATGTCCCTAGAGTCTCAAGAGTGGGTTGTGGTGGGTCACTTTCCAAGGATGCACCTAAGAGTCAAGTGGGTATGGTGCCCATAAAGCAAAACCAACTGAGCAGCAGCCAGGGAAACCCCCCCCCCCGATAAACCAACCCCCCCCAAACTAAAACCTGAGGCAGCTGACAAAAGCCTGTGCCTGACTTAGCATTGTTTCTCCCTGTGAGGTGGCTAGGCAGTGGCCACGTACAGTGTGGTGTTGGTGTCTTTAAGCCCGGGCAACTAGCTCTGAGTTTCCACGGTGGCTGCTTTGGGCCAAGCCATGTGGCACATCTGGGCTTTTTCGTGAACACACTGGAGTGTGCAGTTATTTCTAGTACAGCAGAGCCTCCGGGGTTTTCCAGGCTGGACTCAGAGCTCAGACACGATTCCCCCGGAGGCAGCACAGTCCTGAGAGAGACCCACAGGCCTTGCAGATGACCCCGAAATAGACATGTGAAGTCCTGGCTTAGTTGGCCGGGAGGGAGGAGGGGAAAGCTGTTCCCAAACACACCCACCTGATGGAAATATTCTGAGCTGGAATGAGCTGTAAATAAACTAGACCATGCTAAAAACAAACATCTCCAGGCAGTGGGGCGGGGGGCAGGGGGGAGTCAAAATAGATGGTCATCACCTGCTGAAGATGAAGTAGGTCACGGGGGAAAGGCTGAGGAGGGGCCGGAGGGGAGGCCCCATGCAGATGCCTCAACAGGAAAAGCAACGGGTGATTTATGTCCACTGAAGAACTCCCCCGTTTCCAGGAAGACACAAGGGAAGTGATGGCTTGAAACAATGCAGGGCCTTCTGGCAGTGGAAGACCACACAGATTAGCCACATGAATCTGCCCACTTCGCTGGTGCTGGGGGGAAGTTCTGTGGAAAACCTCAGCCTCAGCCCTTAGCTGTCTTTT
Source organism: Uropsilus gracilis (assembly GCA_004024945.1). Lineage (NCBI taxonomy): Eukaryota > Metazoa > Chordata > Mammalia > Eulipotyphla > Talpidae > Uropsilus > Uropsilus gracilis. The sequence continues at coordinate 28,403 of PVHY01014731.1, read as the reverse complement.
GGGACAAAAGAGAGGCCAGGCAGAAAGTGAAGCTGGAGGACTTGGGGAAGAGGCTGGACTGTTGAAGTGTTGCTGGCCTGGGCTTTATCATGTACCGAGGGCCCTATAGAAACCCAGTCATCCCTCACTCTAATTCTAGGAAAGAACTTGGAGAAATGTAAAGAGGAATACCATCAGCATCAGCGTCAAGTGCTATAATAGAGTTGAAGTATTTTGCCACTGAGACAAGTTGGTCTGACCTTTACGACCAGCACCTGTGATATTGTGCCCTCCCCATGATTGTGCATACCTGGGCTGCTGGGTCTGCGCATGTGCAAATGGGCACACCTGAGCCTAGCAGGAAGCGGACAAAAAAGTAGCTTCATCAGGGGATGAGAGAGCACAGAGCTCCAGAGAATAGCAGAGAAAGAGCCCAGAGAAAGAGCTCAGAGATACTTGGTGGGCTGGTGGGTTCACCTGCTTCCCAGCCCCCCCGGCCCTGGCCCTGCCCTGTTCTGCCTAGTGTGTCTCTGTAACTGCTAGAACCAATAAGAAACCTACCCAGATGGGCCTGTCTGTGCACACAACTGGCATCATGAACAGGATGGTTGCACTACAAGGCACCACAGCGAGGCCATGGAGCATAAAGCCAGTCCACAGACCAATGTCAGACAAGGTCGTTTGACCCACAAGATGTTAAGACAAGAACGAGGTCACCCAGGCACCATGCCAGACACAGAGAGAACAAGACCATCCAGTTACAGAAGATCTCCTGACTCTTGCTGCTGCCAGAGGCCCCAAACTGTCATGGCTTTGATCTGGCTCAAGTTATCTCTTCTAGACAAGAGTTAAGGTCCTCAGTTGAGTAATAACCCATGTTTCCTGACAGTACCCCCAAGAGCAAAACCAGACTGCTTTCTCATAGTCTCCCCAATATGTCCTTGAAAACCCCAAATCCCAGAACAAATCTCTGCCACCTGCTTCCTGAAATGCCCCCCATGTCCCTCATGACCACCACCCCCCCGCCCCAGTGTAGTGGGTGGATGGAGCCATCTCAGTTCAGGCACAAGTGCACCCCTTTTGGTCTTTGGTTGGAGTCATGGAGGTGCTTATCTCAGGCCATTTTAATGGGAGCCCCTCGTCTTCTACTTAGCTCCTGAGCAATGTCTCCACCAGTGTACAGTTCTGGTGGGGACAGCAGGAGCAGGATGCTCGAACCAGACACTGGCTGGCTTTGTCATCTGCTGTAGGACTGTGGACAAGTTGCTTTTCCTCTTTGCCTCAGTGAACTGATCTGTCAAATGGGAATGATAAGGAGAACAGCAGTGTTATACGACTCTCAATGTTGCTATGAGAAGTGGGTGAATCTCTATGTGTGAAACACTTAAATGGTACCTGGCATGTAGTGGTGTTCTGGCCTCATTAATATATCATTTGTTAATATTATTATTCATTCAGCAAACATGCAAAGAATTTCTAGTGTATGTCAGGCAGGGTACAGTGAGCAGTACTCTGGGAATAAAAACTTAAAAACTGGCTCTCATGCTCCAAGAAAGCACAATTTAATCAGGGAGGTGCAAAGAAATAGTTTCTCCCCATAAACAAGAGCTAACATAGGATGAAACTACAGAAAAACATTCCAGAACTTTGTCCTGGGAAGTCAAGGAAAGCTTCCTGGTGGAGGGGGCATCTGACATTTCTTTTTTTTTTTTTTGAAACTAGGTCTTGCTATTTTTGCCCATGGAACCGCAGGCTCTCGTTGCCCGGGGTACCACAGACTCAAGCAATCCCCAGCCTCAGCTTCCCAGGTAGCTGGGATTACAGGTGCGCGCCACCACACCCAGCTATTTTTTTTGGAACTAGGTCTCGCTACGGGCCCCAGGCGGGACTCGAACCGCGATCCCTAGCCCCGGCCGCTTCATAGGCTGAAGCTTACAAGCACAACCCACTGTGCCCGGCACATTTCTTGATAAATAAGACTACCTAGGATGTGGCTGGGTGTGTGAGGGCAGAGTAGGATTGGGCCAAAGAATTTATCAGTCACTTAAGCTCCACAGGCCTTGCCATCTACAAGTCAGGGACACCATTGAGGCATCTTTCTGCCCCCCTGCCCCTCATAAGACCTGACCCAGCACCAAGCAAAGCCTCTGCTCAAATGGACAAATATCTAACACCAAACTTAGGCTCTTGCCCCCCCAAAACTTGGTGTCTCCTCCGACTTCTCTATCTATAGACTGACACTTTTGCCCCAGGTCTCTGCAACATCAAAATCACCTTTGATTCCTCCCTTTCTTTCACGATGACAACACACCGGTCCCCAGTTAATACATCAGTCCCTTTCTTCCTGTCCTCACTGCTTCCAGTCAGACCCTGACAGATCACCCCCTACCCCTCTGCCTTCCCCCCAACCTTCACTAATCCTGCTGCCTTCCCCCCAACCTTCACTAACCTTGACCCCATTTTCCCTACACAGTCTCATCCAGTATCATGTTGCCCCTGTCACTCTTTTGTTAGCATCTTCTACTACTGTTTTTTTTTTTTTTAAACCAAAGTTCAAACCCTGTTTGGGGGCATTGCCCAATGTAGGCCCAAACTAACTTCCAGTCCCTTTAACCTCCCTCCCCAGTTCTTTCCGGAGCCTCCTTTCCCATCAGACCTTCCACTTTTAAACGTCTTGCTCTGTGCTGTACTGAATGCATTCAGAGTGCCTGCAAGAACCCCGTCGGGGGAGCTTCTCCTACAGCCTCGGTTAGACAGTGGCCTCAGCAGACCTGAGACCTTGCCAAACACTGACCTGAATGCAGGCGCAGGCAACCTCTGCAAGACCATCCCAGTGGCTGACATGCGGCTGGAAAAGATGTGCAAGCTTTCAGAGTCCCAGCCATAGATACTTGAAATAAGAGCCCAATACAAAAGATACTCAGGCCAAAATAGATGCTGGAGGTCAAGCGTGAGGGCAAGTCAGGCCAGCACAAGGACACAAAAGGAGCAGCTATTCAAAGAGATGCATAGGTGAAAGAGGAGAGAGAGGGGGCGGGAGAGGGCATTGTTGATGTCTCGGTTCATGCTCTTCCTGAAATTGATTAGCTTGAGGACAAATCTCCTCTTTCTCCCAAGCCAGTGTGAATGAACAGACTTCATTTTTTTTTTTTTTTTTTTTTGAGACTAGCTCTCACTATTTGCCTGGGGTAGTTCTGATCCTGTGGATTCAAGCAAGCCTCAGCCTCCCAGGTAGCTGGGATTATAGGCATCTGCCACAGCACCCGGCTGCTTTTTTGAGACCAGGTCTCGCTATGTTGTCTGGGGTAGTCTCGAACCCACGGACTCAAGTGATTCCAGCCTCAGCCTCCCGAGGCTGGGATTAAAGACGCATACCACCTCTCCCAGCCAATAGACTTCACCATTTCTCCCTGCAGATTCTCCCTTTCCCTGATGAACCTTCCTCCTTCCACGGTGCCCCACCCCCACCCAGTCTTTCCAGGCTTGCCTTCCCAAGTATTGCATGGGCCTGGAAGACTACCCCTCTGGCTCCTTCCCTCTTTTCCAGAACTAGCAAGATGCCACTTTGCCAGAGTGCCTCCCATGTCCCACCCTCCCCTTACATTCATGAACTAAGGCATTAAGCCAGCTTCCCCGCGACCCCCCCGCCCCTTTTTTCTTTTTTTGGAGACTAGGTCTTGCTATGTTGCCCAGGATAGTCCCTAACCCACCGACTCAAGTGACCCCTAGCCTCAGCCTCCCAAGGCTGGAATTATAGGTGTGCACCACCACTCAGCTATTTTTTGAGACTAGATCTTGCTATGTTGACCGGGGTAGTCTTGACTCTACGGACTCAAGCAATTCTAGTCTCAGCCTCCCATGGCTGGGATTAAAGGTGCGTGCCACCACGCCCAGCTTTAAACTAGCTTTCTAATGAGCCTGGGTTACACTGAGTGTCTGTGTAGAAACTGGAGTCAAAGATGTGCTTTATTTAATTTAATTTAATTAATTTATTTATTTGAGACTAGATCTCGCTATTTTTGCCTGTGGAACCACAGGCTCTCGTTGCCCGGGGTACCACAGACTCAAGCCATCCCCAGCCTCAGCTTCCCAGGTAGCTGGGATTACAGGTGCGCACCACCACACCCAACTACTTTTTTGGAACTAGGTCTCACTAGTTCGTACTAGTACGGGCCTCGAACCGCAATCCCTAGCCCCTGCCGCTTCATAGGCTGAAGCTTACAGGCTCGAGCCACTGTGTCCGGCCCCAAAGATGCACTATAAAGGACACTTCCAGATCTCTGGTAAGCAAAGTGGGCTCCAACATGGCCTGCCTCCCTGTCCAAACAGTTCCTTCTGAGAACAAGATCCAAGTTATTCGAAAACACTTTCTTCTCTCCAAATGTTGCGGACATGTTGTGAATCTATCTGAACATTGCCTTCCTTGCCACAACTCAGTCTCTGAAGGAGAACTGGACCTTTCAATGGTCCCAGCGTCTGACCATGTGCTCGTCTGTCAGTCATCTTAGGGCGGGAAGGCAGGGGCGCCATGTCAAGTAGCGAACAGGGAGGTCACTCACCTCTGACAGGCTAGAATTGAAATTGGGTGCAAAAGGGGCAGAAGCTGCCAATTAACAAACCGCAGGGGAAAAAACCTTTTAAAATGCAGCTATTGTCAGTCACCTTTCCTTAGGTCTGTTCACCCCTGTGAAGCAGCTGCAGACAGATGCAGTTTAACAAGGAATTCTATTAACAAGGGAATTTAGCAGGGAAAATGAAATCTTCAAAGCCACAAGTGGCAGTTATCCCAGTCATCATTCTCAGTCCCAAAGGTCCCAGAGACACACGTTTAAGATGGTGCCCTTTGCCCCGCCAAACCTGAGGCAGGCACTCTGCAAAGTTTAGTTTTTCTCCAATGTCTTCTCTTTGCGTCTTCTCTTTCCAGTGTTCCGAGCTGCTCTGCTTCTTTAAGGCTCTTTAGACTTCTTCTACAATTGCTGATGCACAAATAATCAGCTTTCCAAATCCCTGGCCATCTCCAGGTACCAGCTCACTATGCCACCTTGCTGCGGTGCCACACTCTCCACACCGGCCACTCTTCTACCCGTCACCATGGCTCCTTGCCACCACTAGCTCTCTCTTCCAGAGGGCTTCCCCTGGCCAGGCCACCTGGGCCTGTTCTCTCAGTCTGGCATTCTTGTCTCCTTTCCTCCCCCCTATCCTTACTCCTTCCTTTTACTGCCTTTTGGGCACTTCTTGCTTCTTCTCATGTCTTTCTCTCAGACCCCACCCACCAGTGTATTTTGGTACCAATACAACTTCTAACTGCCTCACTAACAACACTGTATCAGAATTAGAAATCCAGCCGGGAGTGGTGGTGCGCACCTGTAGTCCAAGTGCTGGGAGACAAGAGGTTTGGGATCGCTTGAGTTCGTGAGTTCGAGACTATCCTGGGCAACATAGCAAGACCCGGTCTCGAAAAAGCAATTGGGTGCCGGGGTGGGTGCCTGTAATCCCAGCTACCTGGGAGGCTGAGGGTGGGGATCACTTGAGTCTGCGCACCCTGGGCAACTTGAGTCTATGGTACCCTGGGCAACATAGTGAGACCTAGTTTCCAAAAAAAGGAAAAGAATTAGAAATCCAGAATCCAGGTGGCCATGTGGGCCTCCTTGAGCACAGTGGCATGAAGCAGCCCTAGCACTGACCCCCACTAATGAACAGAGTCTTCTCTGACAGCCCTTCCCGGCCCGGATCAGAAGAAGCGGGGCAGCCCCAAAGCCTGCTGCCTGCTGACGCCGCCCCCGCCACCCCTCTTCCCGCCACCCTTCTTCAGAGAGGGACGAAGTCCGGTGAGTACCCCAACTGTGAGAGACAGTAATAGGGCTCCCCGGAGCCCACCACACAGTACCACTCACAACCCACCTCTCCAAGTCTTTTTTATGAGGGAACCAAGCCTCTGACATAGCAGGTTGAGCCTTGGAGCCGCCATTTTGCAGAAGGTGTGTGTCCTTCTCTTACTGTCTGAAGTATATGATGGTGGAAGGTGATAAGGTGGTAGGAGAACTGCAGGGGAGATAACGAAGTAAAATAAAATAAATAATGCAATAAAAATAAAATGCTCCCATTCAAGGAAGAAAAAGTGGTAAGTGGTAAGCACAGAAGGTTTTTATACAAACTATATACATAGAGTAAATATATATATATATATATATATATGTCCTGTCTTCCTGAGAACAATGAGGTGAATTTACAGCTTTCTGGGCATCCACCAACTTCCCCTGATGGGGAATTTCCCCTTGCGTTTTTATTCTCACCAAATCTTTATAAAATATCCTTCTCCTGTATGGTGAGGAAGGTATTCTCCTGTGGCTGAGATATGGGAGGGACTGGAAGTTGGGGACAGAGGGAAAGAACGTGATTTGAGAGGCTAACCTAGAAGACTTCAGGACAGGGCATGGTGGGAATTTGGGATCTTTCTCAGATCTTTCTGGAAACTTAGACCTGTGCTATTCAGTATAGTGGCCACTGGCCGTAGGTGTCTGGTGAGCACATTAATGTGACTAGTTTGAGTTGTATGTATGTATGTATGTATGAAGTACACTTGAATTTTTAAGATTCAGTCTCAGGAAAGGGATGCCAGCTGTCTTATCAGTAATTTTTATATTGAATTTTATATTGCAATGGTACCATTGGCTACCCGAACACTTAACACTATGTAACTAGTGTTGGTGGCTTGCTTTTTATTTCTGTTGGGAATACTGACCTAGACAATAGAGAAAAGTACCCCCAGCCCCCGCCAACCCTTCCCCCTGCCAAAGGAATCTCCTAACTCCATCCAAAGTGACAACTTTATCTCTGAAACTCATCCAAGTCAAGACGAGAGCAGAGGAGAAACAGATATAGAATGTTGCTCTTGCGACATGGTGGAGGTGTCAGAGCACCCCTGATGTGGCAACTGGACAGTGGGGTAGGTTGGTGACTCTTCTTTCTCACAAGTCCAGCCTCTAACCCGGTGTTGCCTTGCATTCAAGCTTCTCTCCCCGGACATGAAGAATCTCATCCTGGAACTCGAGAGCACACAGCCCCCGTGCATGCAAGGATCACTCAGCTCCCCTGGACCTCCCGGTCCGCAGGTTTGTGCTTTCCACCACACTCTGTCCTGCTGAATTCCATCCAGAGCAGTGAGACCCAGCAGAGAGGCAGAGTCTCGTCATATAACACGAAGGTGGTGCTTTTCCATATCTAGCTCCCATCCAGCTCCAAAGCCAAAATCCTGGTTCTTTCCACCCCGAATTCTGTCCTCCCTATCCTGATTTCTTCATCTAGGCAGTGCTGTGCTGGATTTTGGGGGGTGATTAATGAGTTGCTGCATAGATGGGTCTGTTTTATTATTATAGTGACCGATATGTGACTGTTGACTCCACCTGTGGATCCAGGGGTGTCTGCATTCAGTGGAGGAAAGTGGGAGCACAGAGGACCTTGTTACCCTGAGTCCATTTGGCCCTCAGATACTGCTACCAAGTGGCCTCTGTCCCTTCCCATCAAAGCTAAAGAGAAGAAAAAGGAATAGGCAAAATGCTGGAGGAAGGATTTTCTATGCAAACCAGCCTGTCTCACAGACACCTGACTCCTCAGGCCTGCCTGGAGGAGGAGGACCATCTAAGATGATGTCAGAGCTCTGAGCTTGCCTTGGGAGGAGAAAGAGGGTACAGGGATCACCAGTTCCTTAGGTGCCTTAGGGATTTTGCCAGCCCTCCTGGTGGCTCCTCCTGTGGCTTCTATCACGGAGGACTAAGACACAGACTCATTCTGGGTTATGAAGCCTCTCAGGAAGGGATGCCAACCTATACCTGCTTCATCACCCCAGACTCCTAGCGTTGCCTTTTCCACTCCATCATGGTGCATTTCTTGGGTCCTCAGCCGTCTTCCAACCTCAGGGCCTTTATGCTGTGTTTCCAGCTACTTGGCATAGGCTTCCCTCTGATGTGCCCCCTGGCTAGCTCCTTTGTCACTCAGACACTTACTTGCCACCTCCTTGGAGATGCCTTTGTCACTTACTTGCCACCTCCTTGGAGATGCCTTCCCCCCCACACCCAACGCTCACTCTCCACTCAGTGCAGGGGCCTCTTTCAAATCTTGACATGATTTTCTCCTCTCATTATAGTTTTCTGGTTTTGCTGTTCCTGGTCTCTTCCTTTCCTCACCTCTCCTACCCCCCACCTCCTACTCAAAATAGAGAGTTTCTGGCAAGGTGGGCACATACAAGTCCATGGGACAGAGTTGGCAACAGCTTGCTTTTGGAATGAAAGGTTTTGTCTCTGGCTGGTTTCTGCTCTGCTTCCCAACCCCTGGCCGGTGGGGGCAGGATATCATCTGTTTTGTTCACCCTGCTTGCCCCGTCCACACCCGTGCATGGCTTGTCTTGGGTTCTCCACAGATCCCTGTTGAATTCATCCAGGAAATCAGGATTTGAAGTCAGAGTTGGCCAGGGCTGCCATAGAGGGGCTATGAGGTCTGCAGAGGACCAGGTGGGCATCACCCCTTGGGTGGATTGCTATCCTCCCAGTCTGAATCTACAGCTCCCAGGGCCTGAGAGAGTCCCCAGGGCCTGGAAGAGAAATAGGCTCAGCTGACCTGGGCGACTTGGGTCACCGCGCACATGACCTTTGAGTTGCATGGGGGTCACGCAGCCTGCTCCAGGGAATTATGGTGTGTCCCTTAGGACACAGGTGAGTGCTGTCCCTTCGCGAGGTGAGAGATGGGGACCAGCAACACTGGCCACATCTCATCCTCACCCCACCCCCACCAATCAGAATCTGTACTTTCACAAGAGCTCTGGCGAAGCCCCGGCACACCAGTTTGAGAAGCACTGAGTTAGAGCACATAGCCTGGCCCAAGAGTCTGGTGCCTTTTAAGAAATGGGAAAAACTGAGACTAGGACATCAGAGAACAGAGGAGAACTCTCTCCCTCTCCCGCCCATGACAGAAGAACTGGGCTAATACGGTGCTTCCCCAGCTGATCTGCACAGAAGCTGGGCGTTTCAGAAATCCCCCAGCTCTCTGAAATGGTTTTTTTAACAACTGATCTGGGCCATGACTTGGCCTTAGAAGCTTCTCACTGACTTATCTCATAGGTAGGTATGCCAGGAATTGGCAATCCAAATAGATACAATCAATGGTACCTACAACACCATAAATACATTTGTCTTGACTGTCACCTGGACAAGTCTCATGGAAAGTGTCCTTCAAACAGGCTTGGGGGTCAACCTGGGGTCAGATCCTGGGGGTGAAGCACTTTCCCTCTGCAGTGCTGGGGAATTTGGGTGACGATCAGGCCGCTGAGCCAGTCACAGACACACGAGGTGAAGGCAGCTGCAGGCTGTGGGGGTGACCCCAGCTTGGCCGCAGCGGATGCTGCCACCCTGAGCTGGTTTGTTCCATGCGGTGGCCTGTTTGCTCCCCCACACTCTTCTTCTTTTTTTTTCCCTTAATTTGTACTGATTTATAAGCTGTTAGGTGTCAGGCATTCAACATTATAGTTCATGGTCCGGGCACAGCACATCGTGATCCCATCCCAAACCCAGATTCCATCATCACCATAAATTGACCCCCCTCATAACCCTTTTTGCCACCTCACCCTGCACCCCGCTTCTCCCTGGAAAGCACCCATCTGGACTCTGTACTTGGGGATTCTGTATTGTTTTGTGCTCGCCTGGTGCTTAATCTGAAAGAAGATTTTAATTGCCTCTGGGGCCACAGATCCACTGAGGAATTGCTTAGTTGGTGGCTCCTGTGTGCACAGTAACGTCCCTCTTGCCTGGGCCCTGGGCGGAGGTGAGGGAGCTGCAAAGATCTGACCAGTGAGGGGACAACATCCTGTTTTCAGCAAACAGCTTGTCCTCAAGTCTCTCTTGTGGCTCTTTCCAAGCACCAGGGGTGTTTTAGCAAACCCAGGCTTCCGGGGGGGGGGGGGGGGGTTTGAAATCATAGAAATCTCGTGCAAACATGGCAGCTGCAGCAGTCCTGGAAACCCAGCTCAGAGGAAGCTGGGGTGGGGGATGGAAACCGGGGTGCTGAGTCGGCGTGGGGACCCTCCTGCCCCTCCAGGCCTGCCTTGATTTCATGTCTGCTTTCTTCACTTCTTATCTTGGCGGTGTAGGGTCCACCAGGGCTTCCCGGCAAGACAGGACCAAAGGGAGAAAAGGTACGAGCCCCTGCTTCCTCCGTCCCCCTTCCCCTCGGTCACCTCAGTCTGTTTTCAGGGGGCCGCTGACAGTTTTCTGGTTGGAGTGTCACAGCATCCCTCTTAGCAGATGAGGATGGGCGCCAGAGGCTGGGGCTGCCTGCAGGCATGGGACCCCACGTGTGCCTTTTTACCTGGCCCCCTGGCATGGCTGGGTGCTGCCAGGCAGCCGTGCCACATGCTCATACCCAGTTCTCAGCCCTGCTCAGCCTTCTGCTTCCAGAACTTCTCTTCCAAAGCCGCCTCTGCTCACATGTGTCTTCTCCATCTACAGGGCGAGCTCGGCCAACCCGGGAGGAAGGTATGGTCCATGCTGCTTAGTCAGCATTGCACGTGAGTGTGCATGCACCCCGCAAGGTGGGGCGACCACACTGGTTGCCCTGCCTCCCCGAGGATGATGGTGCAAGCCTGGTCTTTCTCCAGACGCCTTCAGGCAGGAGCTGGAGCCCTCCACCGTCAGGCGTTCGGGCTTCTGCCAGAGGCTGTAAGCCTAGTAAAATCTCCCCCAGCCCCTGGCCATCTCTTCCCGACACCCCTCAGAGAAACCCTCCAAGACCCAAGCAGCAGCACAAAATGACTCACAGTCTGTCTGATTAGACTGGAATCAAGTGCCAGGACAGACAGACTCAAATGGCTTTTGCTTTCTGGTCCAACTGAAATGAACGGGAGTCCGTTGAAGCTGTGGGATGCTGAGTGAAGCCAAGATGTACTAGCAAGACCCTCGTAGAGTCTGGGTGGGGTCAGCTGGCAGGGCTGTCAATGGTTGGTGCCACGGGTGGTGCCATTCTAGGCCTTGGGGATGCGGGGGGGGGGGAGGCAGACTCAACAGCAGAGAAAAATGCCTAGAAATACAAACACAGTGACTCTTTCAAAACACAATGACTCTTTTCAGGTTAAATATTTTGTTCAAATTTGTACACTATCAACCAGAACTTTAGAAAGGCCTTGGAAAGCAAAATGCCAATGCTTAGGGCACAGAAGACAGCGAGGGCGCTGAGCTGGAAAGGATTTGGGGGTGATCTCCAAACAAGGGCTGTGACTGATGGGCGTTGTGCACCAGGGATGAGGCCAGCAGAAAGTGACAAAAGTTTTATTTCGCTACCATGGACGTGGGAGGTAGAAACCAGTGCCTGGGCTCCTGTCTGTCATCTCTGGTGTAGGGCCTGGGCCACCCACACTTCTGGCCAGGCAAACCGTGGGACAAGTCAGCAGGTATAAAGGTCAAGATAGCCCCCAAGTTCCTGCTCCCACTTGCTTCTGTGGGACTTGCTCTTTATGGCTCCTGGCTCTTCTACGGCTGGGTTCCCTGGAAGCAGAGACAGGTGCCATGTGTCAGTGTTTAGTTTAAGGGAGTCCTCTCAAGAGGAATGTGAGGGTAGGGGGGTACCAGGGGGGCAGGGGAGAAGCCCAGGCAGACGATCAGGTGGCATCCACTCAGCCTCACCCCAGGGAACTCTGGAGTATGACCACCATGGGAGACAGGAGCTGGCCTATTGGCGGTAGGCAGCGGAGACTCATCAAATGCCAGGTGCTCCAGCTGCCGTGGTGAGCTGGCAGATTCACAGTTGCAGGTTGCCAGACCGAGCTGTAGCAATGAGGAGGGTAGCAGCTGGAGAACGGGCATACTGAGCAGTAAAAGACATCTGGAGGGCATCCTGATAGCACCTGCCATGGCTCTCTGTACCCTTCCCCACCCTGTACCCTACCCTGGAAAGAGCCTATTGGAATGCAGGGGACATCCAGTTGTGTAGGAGGGTGGAGGCGATAAAGATCCAAAGCATTAAGAGCTTTAGAAGCCCTTGCTCACCACCTATTTTTTTTTTTTTGAGACCAGGTCTTCCTATGTTGCCCAGGGTAGTCCCAATACTGTGGACTCAAGCAATCCCCAGCCTCAGCCTCCCAGGTAGCTGGGATTACAGGCCCCTACCACCATGCCCAGCTGCTTTTTTTGAGACTGGGTCTTGCTATGTTGCTTGGGGTAGTCTTGAATCTGCGAACTCAAGTGATCACAGGCCTCTTGCCTCCCAGTGCTTGGACTATAGGCGTGCACCACCATGCCTGGCTCTCACCATCTTTTATTCTTAAGCGGAATGAAAACTTGTGTGCCCAGGCAGTATAATGAGGGCTTTGACTTGTACCTCAGGGGCCCTCCTTCCTAGGCTGCCAGTCTTTGCAGGGTGGGCATGAGGGTCCGGGGGCAACCTTAGAGACCCAAACCCCCCTTCCGGCCCAGAGACGGGTCTTACTTGCTAGAAGGAAAGAAGCCCGTTTGTCCTGACTTTTGTTCTTCATCTTTGAAGGGTAGACCTGGCCCCCCGGGTGTTCCTGGCATGCCTGGGCCTGTTGGCTCGCCTGGCCCTGAAGGACCCAGGGTAAGTTGGCACTCTCTTGGGGCTCATGTGGTGTCAGAGCGTGAGGGGAGAAAGCAGAGGCTCCCTAGCACCCAGCACCTTGTAAAACTCACTTCCTTAGGATGGAGAGGAAGAAGAGACAGGGGACTTCCCGGAGATAATTGCCCATTCCTCCTTCACTGGACTGCATGATCATGGTGAGGTCAGCAGTCCTGTGCCTATGGGAGAGGAGAGGGGGACCGGTCCCCTCTTTCTCAGGGACCCTGGTTTCCCTTTGTCCTGAAAGACCACGTAATTCTGTGGGTCTCCCTGAGATGACCCAGAAGGTCTTGTGTCTGGAAAGCTGCTGCCAGTTAGGCTGATGGGGCAGAGACTGGAAGGTGGAGGGGGTGGATGTTAGAAGCTGGAAGGGTTGAAATCCTGCATTCAGAGAGGGCTCACCAAAAGCTGAGGCCGTTTCCTTCCCCAGACAGGGTGTGGCTAGCTAACAGCCACATCCAGGCCTTTGCTTACGTTCTTCTCAGTTGGTCACAGACTTGGGTGCTGGGGCTGTGGTTGGAAATTTTACTTGCAACTGTCAGGGGTGGGTGGATGACGGTCACTTTCAACATTGGTTCATTCTCTGACTATTTACTATGGGAATGAAAGCTGCATCGTTCCTCCTCTTTGGAAAAGTCCTAAGGTTATTTCTTTGAAAAATCCACTGTTAAGAGCGCACCTGTTCAAGACGGCTGCCGTGAACCACATGTAGCCAGGGAGCTCTTGATGCGCTGATAGTGTAATTGAGCAACGGAATTTTAAAATTCTAACCATTTGAGTTTACAAGCCTTTATTCAGTTCAGTTGTTTGAGAACACTTCAGCATGTCTAGAGCAATTTGCATGTGGCAGTTTGCTTTTTCAACCATAAATTTTATGAAATCTAGTAAGAACCAAGTATTTTGGATAAAAAATTAGCACTTGAATTGAGATGGAATCTAGATAGAAAATACATTTCAACTATTTATTGTGATAAACCCTGTAAACTATCTCAATAATTTTTGTGCTGATTATATGTTGAAATGATATCAGATTAATACATTTATTAAAATTCATTTCTCCTCTAAAAGTAAAATTAATTTCACTTTTAAAAGTAAATTAATTTTGCTTTTAATGTGACTTCTTAAATATTTAAAAGTAAATATGTAGGTGGTTCACCTTATATTTCTACTGGCCAGTGCTGGTATAGTTTTTTAATATAGGGAGTGCTGGAAAATCCAAACCATTTTAAGAGCTAACAGAGGCCGATTCTGGGCCTTAGCTTTCTGCTGCAATACTCCATACCCAGAGGCTGATATTAACTTGGCAGCAAACTTATATGAGAGTATGTGGTGATACCTAAAAGGTCTTCCCTATGCAAAAAGCAAAGCAGATGAAGTTTTTTTTTGTTTTGTTCTGTTTTTGTGGTGCTGACACCTTGCTCTCTCCCCTACCTTCTCATATCCCTCTTTAGAAAAAGGTCAAGTATCAGTCCATGTCCAGCACCTAATTGGCATTTGGTCTAGTAATTGTCTCTGCTCTGGGTAGTTTCATGGTATAGTTGATCTCAAATACCAGAATGAAGTATGGAGTGTGGAGCCCTGCATTCCTAGGGATGAGCAGGGGAGCATTTGGGGACCTCAGTTCACAAGCCAGTCCAATTTCATTCCAGTCTTGCCCATATTGATTCCATTTCTCTAGGGGATGTCACTGTGAGTCTTTGTTTTTTTTCTTCTATGCAGGGTGAAAAAGGTGACCTGGGTATAATGGGCTTGCCAGGGTCAAGAGGACCAATGGGCTCCAAGGTCAGTATGTTGGTCCAGATGGAGGTTGCCAGGTCTTCTCGCTTAGAATATGGCTCATGAAGATGGGGCCTATGCGGAGTTGCCATCCTGGGCTGGGGAATGGTCCAGGTGTTAGACTTCCCCGTGGCAGAATGCTACGCATCTCTGACCTTGAAGCGGGCCAGAGGGGCATAGGGATGCCATTCCTGCTGTTCTCCTGGGTAGTGAAGTCAATCCTCTATCCTCTGGACACCAAAGCAGATGGAAACCTTTGTTTTCAAAGGTGGGGGGAGGGAGGGTGCAGAAAAGCAATGCTCTTTTTAGTCTGGGAGAGAACACAGCCCGCAGGGGTGCCTTTGTGTTCACTGCTGCAGCTCCCACTAAAGCCACAGCACCGAATGGAGACACGCCTCACCATCAAGTCCAGGGATTCCTTTCACTTTTGCACTAAGTTTAAAGGGCGGTTAGGGTTGATTGCAAATGCACCTTCTGCTTTCTTTTAGGGCTACCCCGGATCCAGAGGGGAAAAGGTTAGTGCTTGTTTCTGATCTGGGGGTCAGCTCTGGGTCAGCGATGGGCTCTGAACAGACTCAGATCTGTCATTAGTCAGTGATTACAGTGACCATTCCTGGACATCCCCCATCCTGTCAGCAGAGATTGGGGAGAAGGGCCTGCAGAGGTAGGGTTAGGGCCTGGGGTATAGTTGAGCGCTCCCCATGGAGCAGAGGAGTGGGAGGGGAGAGAAGGGGGCTGGTGTGGGGTGCAGGAGGCAGTGGCTGGGTGTATCTTCACACTGAGCGCCACTACACATCTGTCAGCCACTGCAAAGCAAGACAGAAATCAAGCTGGAACCTGGGGATGTATTTGCTCTAGGACGAGAGAGGATCCGGGGCTCACAGTTTTCTGCAAGTTGCCCTTTATTAATACAGTGGACTTTTGAGGTCCAATTAGAAAGCAAATTAAAAAGCGCTCCTTCCTGGGCCACCCAGGATGCCTCCCTATGCTCAGAGCCTATTTCTTAGCTGCAAAATGAGGGTGTTGATTGAGGAGGTTCCAGTCTCCTATTGTAAGATGAAATGGTCTCATCTTGCTGACGGTGGTTGGTCTTCATCCACTGTCTCATTCCTGTTATTTCTTCCTAGGGATCCAGAGGTGAAAGGGGTGACTTGGGTCCCAAAGGAGAAAAGGTAACGGTCATTCCACAGAGATGGCAAGCTAGAAGGGGAGTAGCAATGGCGGCTCCTTCCACCCCCCAGGGGTCTGGCTGAGCACCAGGGCCCCAGGTAGAAGGTGACCTGCCACGCCCTCCCCAACTGCGTCCTTCTGAGGCCTCACTGTCTGTTGCTCTCTCCACAGGGCTTCCCTGGAGTTCCTGGGATGCTGGGGCAGAAAGTGAGTACCACGAAGGAGTCAAGGTGGCCCCAGGAAGAAGTTAGACCCTCCCGAGACAACAGAACGAGCCTCTTTGTCCTGTGAGGGTTTGCATGCCCAGGCAGGGACTATGGGTTTCACTGTGGAAGGTTCTAGGGAACAAGTGGCCGTGAACATTGGTGAGAAGGTGGCAGGCTGATGTGAAGTCAGCTGGGTGGGGAGAACCAGAATCCTTCTTTGCGTTGCCTTCCTCTTTTTTGGTTTTTTTTTTTTTGAGACTAGGTCTCGCTATTTTTGCCTGTGGAACCACAGGCTCACGTTGCCCGGGGTACCACAGACTCAAGCAATCCCCAGCCTCAGCCTCCCAGGTAGCTGGGATTACAGGCACGCACCACCATGCCCAGCTATCTTTTTGGGACTAGGTCTCGCTGTGTGCCCCCGTGGGACTTGAACTGCAATCCCTGGCTTTGGCTGAGGCTTCCTAGGCTGCTGCTTACAGGCATGCGCCACCATACCCGGCCTTGTGTTGCCTTCCTCTTAGATGGCGTGGTCATGCTCAAACGAGAAAACTTTAGGGTGAGCCGTCACTGAACTGCAGGTCGGAGGTCCCCAGGCCGAGGGCAGGCACCCTGGCCTGGGGCAGCCGCCGACCCCAGCTCAGCCTGTCCTCCAGGACAGTAAGTGCGGCCCAGGGCCACAGAGTCCTGCTAGCTGGGCGCCAGCAAGCAATCTTATTCTGCTAGCTATATATTTTAAATTTAAATAGTCTAGCTGGGCGTGGTGGTGCGTGCCTGTAATCTAAGCTCTGAGAGTCAAGAGACCAAGGATTGCTTGGATTCGTGGGTTCGAGATTACCCCGGGCAACATAGAAAGACCTGGTCTCGAGAAAGCAGCCGGATGTGGTGGTGGGCACCTGTAATCCAGCTACCTGGGAGGCTGAGGCTGGGAATCGCTTGAGTCCGCGGGATTGGGACTACCCTGGGCAACACAGTGAGACCTAGTTTCAAAATAAATAAATAGGTCGGGCACGGTGGCTCGTGCTTGTAAGCTTCAGCCTATGAAGCGGCCGGGGCTAGGGATCGCGGTTCGAGTCCTGCCTGGGGCCTGTAGCGAGACCTAGTTCCAAGAAAACTAGCTGGGCGTAGTGGCGCGTGCCTGTAATCCCGGCTACCTGGGAAGCTGAGGCTGGGAATTGCTTGAGTCTGTGGTACCCCAGGCAACGAGAGCCTGCCGTTCCACGGGCAAAAATAGCAAGACCTAGTCTCAAAAAATAAATAAATAATTAAAAAAAATAAATAAGTAAATAAATAAATAAAACGATTTAGATAGTTATATATTTGGGGGAATTTTATGGTTATCTGCCCTGGGATAACCTGCCTTTCATCAGAAAGTCTGTAACTCAGTTGATTTGATGAAACAATATTTCATCAACAGCACTGAGAGGACACACAGTGCAAGAAATTGATAGAAAGAGTTTTGGAAACTTTCTCTTAGGGTTAGACCTGGAAGAAAGAGGGTGCAAGGGTTGGGAAAGGGGGGTTCAGGGACTAAAGGAATGAGGACAGGAAGGGCTACTTAGCACAGATCCTAACATTGAGAAGGTGGTTACTTGTGCCCTAAGGCGTTGACTTGGGGAGTTATTTTAAGCCCAGCTTCACAGCCTACTAGTCTTTAAACAAGCCCTTGGGGGCTGCCTTCTCAGAATTCTAAATTATCTTTTCCAAGTTCACCTTTTTGTTAGGAACTTGAATAGATGCTTTTTATCTGAACTTCCCCACTCAGCAGAACATATTTAAGTAATTTTAACCATCTGACATTAATTATTACAAATATATCCCTGCTTTAAGCTGCCAGAAACTCTGTTCCTGCTCCCCTAGGTGGTTGAGTGAAATATGAAGAGATTCATTATCTAAGCAAATGAAAGGAAACATGAAAAAGAGAAAAACATATTTTAAAATATTTCAGCTCGGTTTTCATTCAGTGCAGCAATGAACATCAAAGAATAATGAATTACTATAAAATTAAGGATGACAGCTTCCCTGACCTCAGCTCTATTCCTTTGACTTGCCATGTAGCATCTTCATTCCCTCTCCTGACAGGCTGGCTTAAGACAGAGCTGCTCTGATAACCATAATTAGGTTTTAGGAGGGAAATTAGATCAAAGAATCGCTGGCTGCTTCCAGTTGAAGAAGAGAAGGGTCACACTTCTTTCTGGCAATGTTTTGGAAAAAAATAATGCTGTTCATGCTACTGTTTTCTCCCAGCCAAACCAGACACCCCAGAGCCCCCTCTAAACAGCCAAGGGAAATGGTGCCAATGTCTCATCTCCATGGCCACATAAAACCATCCTCTGTTCTCACACGCTCACTGCCTAGAATGCTGAAAGATTTGTAAGCTGGAAAAAAATCATAGGTTTAAGGACCATTCATGGTGAGGCAAGATGTCAGTGGCTGGGACAGGGGCAAGTTCTTAACATTGGTTGAGTTTGCAGATAACTTCAGAGTTCTGTAGTTTCTCCCAACTGCATGTTGGTTGGTCCTGGAATATTCTATGTTCTATCTCCTTTGACCGTGTGAAGATCCCTCTGGGTGTTTCTTGTTCTCTTCAAGATCTGGCTGGGCCAGATCTCATGCATGCTAGCTACTGACTTAGAGAAATTCTCACAGTGGCTGTTACTAAATGCACCTTAGTGGGATATGCTGCACTGTTATGTTTTATTTATTTATTTTTTTGAGACTAGGTCTTGCTATTTTTGCCTGTGGAACCACAGGCTCACATTGTCCGAGGTGCCACAGACTTAAGCAATCCCCAGCCTCAGCTTCCCAGGTAGCTGGGATTACAGGCGTGTGCCACCACGCCCAGCTATTTTTTTGAGGACTAGGTCTTGTTATGTGCCCCCCCGGCAGGACTCTAACTGTGATCCCTGGCCCCAGCTGTGGCTTCCTAGGCTGCCACTTACAGGCATGCACCACCATGCCCAGCCACTGAACTGTTATGTTTTAATGGGGGGTCGGAATCATGCTCGAGAGTACCTGATCCAAGGAAATAGCTGGTGAACCTGGACTTCTAGCCCACAAGTCAGGAGGAATTAAACTGCCATGGAGAAGTAGGCTTATGAGAGGTTGGCTTTTAACTATGAAATTCTTCAGTTATTTCAAAGGATTGAAAATCAAGTTTTCCAAATTAGGGATGACATTGCTTTCTTTGTCTTTTCTAAGAATTATATTGAGTACCTGAGCATGTTTCTGGAACTTCTCGCCCCACACAGGGTTTTCATCTATTTAAATGAAGTGTGCTGGAGAGAACTCAACCCAGATTTTACTGACTAGAACGCCAAGTAAAGGTTCTTCAAGGAGTAGAAATATCCCAAGGCTGAGAGTCACCAATACTGAACCCAGTCATTCAAAAACCTATTTGACTTGAATTTGTGCTCAAAGGAAACACAGCAAAGGGTGTCAACTAAGAGAAAAAACACTTTTTTCCAAACTGCTTATGCCCTAGCACATAGGTGATGGAGGTACCTGAGTCCCCCACTTTGGCCTTCTGCTTGGTGAGCTGGGATACCGCAATGTGTGATGCCCAGCAACTTGTCTCTCTTAGGTCACATCACCCACCCAGGGTAACTCTCTCCTTTCTTCCTCTTCCTTGAAAGGCCTGTGTCTTACTTTCACATAAACCCAACACCCTCCCCAGCTCCCAGAACAGCCCACTTGGGAAAGATTTGCAGTGATCAAGTCTTTTAGCCTTGGGCCCATGACTGTACAACCCCGTAGAGCTGTGCCTGCTTCACACGCCCTGATTTCCTCTCTTGCTTCTCTTCTTTCCAGGGTGAAATGGGTCCAAAGGGTGAACCTGGGATAGCAGGTCACCGTGGACCTACAGGAAGACCAGGAAAACGAGGCAAGCAGGTAAGGCTCCCAAGATTGACCACAGTCTTGCAGTCAGGCCCTTGTGACTAGGGGTTCGGGGTTGTGGAGAGGGGTGGGGTCACTCAGAGAGTCATCATTGCTCTCAGCTTGTGGCTGAAACAGCACCATTTCTGGGAGCCCTTGGCTTTCCTGGGTGAACCATGGTTTAAGTTGAATCATACAGGGTGCCCTGTGCAAACTGAGTGGAGATAAGAGTGGATCCCTGAATCCTAAGATCTGGTCTGTCTTAAGCCAGGAACCTGGGGCATCAACCAAATTTGGTTTGTTTGCCCAGAAAACTTAGCTTTTGTCCCGCCCAGGCCTCCAACCCCCTCCCACCCCCCCAACTTGGGTGTTTTGAAGAAGAGCCCAGCTCTTTCTTTCCCTGCTACTGAAGAGTCTTCTGAGAGACCACAATGGGAGGGGGTACTTTCCCCACTCATGCCCCTGAATTGTGAGCCTCTTCCTTGGCACTATCCCATAACATAACTCCGATGCCCCTGGTGGCAGACTCTGGTGTCAAACCAGAGCCTTGTGGCCAGGAACAGGGACAAGGGGAGACCTGGGCCTTGGCTGGCTCTGCAGCTGAGCTGGGTGCCTCGGGGGACCCTCTTTTTTCCAACCGGAAGTGTAATCTACATCATCATGCTTGGAAAAGTAGGAGCGAAATCATCTCAAGACCTAACCCCCAGCTGGCCGCGGTGGTGTGCGGCTTTAATCCCAAGCCTAGGACAGGAGGCTGAGATTGGGAATCACTTGAGTCTGCTGGTTCAAGATGCGCCCGGGGCAAGATAGCAAGACCTAGTCTCAAAAAAATAGCCGGGCATGGTGGTGCACACCTGTAATCCCAGCCACCTGGGAGACTGAGGCTTGAATCTGGGGTACCCTGGGCAGGCAACATAACAAGACCTAGCCTCAAATTAAAAAAAAAAAAAAAGACCTAACTCCCAGGTACAAACCATGTCACCATGGGACTGAATCTCCTCCCCACATTATTTCTTTCTAGATGTTTGGGTGGTGTTTTCCTTTTTCATCCAGTAGGTCATGATGGTATCCACACTTTTGTGAACGAAACCAAAACATACACATTTTCACTTGTTGCTGCAGATACCATCAAACATTTGCAAACATTGTTTTAAAATATCCGCATCCTTTTGGCGAATGAGTCAGCAGTGCCCAGCGTGAAGGAGAGGCTGGGTTATATTTAACACAGAGAGGGGACCCTGATTGGGCACCAGCTTTTTCCATTCTTATGTGTCATTCTTCCCTTAGGCTACATCTGGTTTTCAAGCTTTAGCTGAGACCAGAACCAGCTGGGGTGGGTGTGGGGAGACTGATGAAAGGAGGTTCCTTGCCCCAGCTCAACATTTTTGGTTCCCAATGCCCCCCTCCCCCCACCACCAGGGCCAGAGTCTGCCTTTCAGGCACTCACTGTCCCTGAGCTGGCACTGGGCTGCCAGGGGAGTCTCTGCTGCGATACCAGGGTTCAGGCCATAGTAACACAGGAAGCCAGTTCTGGTTTTTTACAAGTGAACTTAGAAGTGACACAGGCCTCAGGGTAATTCAGATTCCATGATAGCTTTTAAAAGTTCGTATTCTATATTCCAGCTCTACCACGAAAATTTTGCAGCTTTATTATGAACGTCCCCGTGGCTGCTCAACAACTGGGGCTCTCAAAAAGAACAAAGAGAAAAACTTTCTGAATGAATTGTTCTCTCCCCTACTGCTGTTTACCCAAGTTTCTTGTGCTAGAAGTTTCTAGATGCCCATTGACCTCTATCTGCCAGTTCTTCTTTTGGATAGCATTTATCGTTTCCTGGTCAGGGTTGGAAGCCAAGAATGTCATGATGCTTTTGAGAATAAATCAGTTGAAGTAATCTTAAAAACCACACCAGGTAGAGAGATGAATCCATCCTTTCCACGAGCTGTCGTAAACAACCAAGTATACACCAAAGTCCAGTGCCTTTCTATGTTGGCCTGGAATACCTGTCATAGTATTCTATGCTCTCCCATTTAGATTGATTGATCAATGATTGATTTATGGATCACTGACATGAACACTCAGTTTGTGTCAAGTGTACAACACAATGATTCAGCATTTTTTATACACAACAAAATGCCCACCACAATAAATCTGATTAACATTATCCCTCCATGTGATTTAAAATTATTTTTTCTTGTGATGAGAACTTTTGATATCTACTCATTAGTAGCTTTCATCTATGCAGGGCAGTATTATTCTCTCTAGTCATATCTCTCAAGAACCTTCGTAACTGGGAGTTTGTACCTTTTGATTAACTTTACCCATTTTGCTCCCCCGCCCATGGTGCTTTCTTTTTGATTTCCTAGCATAGAGTCCTATAAATCAAACGTGTAGTCAAACAGTGGTGCTGGGAGTTTCTGGAGATTATTGTAAGTCAATTCAAATCCTGGAATCAGGAATTCAGGAGGGACTTCCGGAGATGAGAATATCAGAGCCAGCAGGAATCTCATCCAGTTCCCTCCATTTAGTTCCAGGGAAATTGAAACCCAGAGAAGCATGGCCAAGACCCATGTTAAACCAGTCTCCAGACCAGCGATAGAACTTAGAGGGTGGAGAGCTGCTTTTCCCCGGGACACAACTTCTCCCATCACCTTCATGCTTTAGGACAGACCAGGAAGGGAGCTCTTGACTGGGCTACAAAGTCTTCAGTTAAGGATGCAGAACCATTTCCTTGAGAGGGATTGCCAAGCTTTGTGACAACAAAGGCACAAGGAATCCCTTTCCTGGAAAGTGTTGCCCCAGGACTCCTGCTCATGGAGATGTGACTTGTTCTGAGGAGATGAGCAGTGGACAGAGGGTTCCATTATTGCTGGTGTCAGACCAAGTGTTTCCACCTCCTTGGAGCTGTGGCACTTCCTGTGCTCACAGCCAACTGACCCGGCTGTTAGAAAAACAAGCCTTAACAGGAGCTATATTAAGATAGTGTGACTTCCTTGGCCATTCTGGGACCCATCTTGGTTACCTCATGGAAATGCTTTGGCGTGGGCAAAGGCTGAAGGACTCCCTCCATCAGGACAGAATTGGAAACCGACCTCACAGAACCCAGATTGAGTTTAAGAACTCCTTGGACATTGCCAAGAGAACCCCAACCCCATGTTAGCAAGGCAGCAGATCACGTCACCATTGTGGTTGGGAAGGAGTAGCCACCTACCTATTTCCCAGGATGGGAGAAGGTGACATTTCATCAGCTGGGCACATCTGCCAGGACACACAGGTCGAAGGTGATCCAGACCAGTGATGCTGGGCATCAGTCACTGCCCAGGTTAGGCTCTGGGCAAGAGCAGACAACTAGCAGACTGTTCCAGGGAAGAACCTATAGAGCAAACCAGCATGGGTTTCTGGGGTCTTTCTTCAAGGCAGCCCTAGGGGAGAACTGTTCACCCTTGACCCTCCCAGAGCAGGCAGCAAAAAGAACATGCTGTTTTAAGAAATTTTCTAAACTTGTGAAAATCAAACCAATTTCTGTGATAATCAACATGCTCCATGGAACCCTTGGTGCAAACCAGCTTTTCACTTCTGAGACCTTTGTTACCCTCCCAACAAACCTACAGAGAGGGATATTCACTGTGCCCATTTTACAGATGAGAAAACTGAGGCTCAAGGAATGCCATGGGAGGCAAGTCTCATGACCAACGTGAAAGTCCAGATTTTTTACTTACTATTCAACCAAACTGTGTCCCCTATATGTCCTCAATTGCTTCTTCCTCCCTCATCTGATTTGGGGAAGGGAGGTAAACAAGACAGACAGACAAGACAGAGCCTAGTCCCATGGGAAGATATTGATGAAATGACCATACAAATTAATTTGTAGAGTTATGATCTGGGATAAATGCCTTGAAGGCAAGAATTCTGAGAGCCAGTGATCAAGGGAGCTGCCTCAGTCTGGCAGCATCAGGGGAGGTTTTGCTATGGAGAAATTTGAGTTCAAAGCTAAAGAATGGGAAGGACTTAACTAGTCAGAGGGAGGGAAGTGGAGTTTGGGCAGGGAGAAGAGACTTGAGAAGGGAGCCGAAAGGCATGTGCTCTTGGAAACCAAGAACATCAAAAAAATGAAATGAGGTAGAAAGCTCAGGACTTTAGAGGCCAAAGGAGCTGGGTCTTTAGCCTGAGAAAAACAGGAAGCCATTGGGTAGAAAGAGCTCTCAGGATGACATAGAAATATTCCTGGCATGCAGGTAGAAGGCTCAGCCCTGCAGCCTCCTTGCTGGGTGACAGGCAGAAGCCCCTGCTTTCTGCTGAGATTCTGCACCCTTGTTTGCTCAGTGAGGGGAGGGGTGTGTGTGAAGATTGCCTCCTTTCAGTTGTCATCTGCTGTTTCTGTGACCTAAGACTGAGCAAGAAGTAATGTCTACAAACTTGCAGACATCACTAATACTACTCGCCCGGAGGGTTTTAGGGACTTGTTAGTTAAGATCTCTGAGGCTACACCCCGTCCCTCTCCCTATCCCCCCTTCCCCAGCCCTTGCTCCAAAGTGCAAGATGGTCCCTGATTTAGGAGTAAGTGGGGAGGGAAGTTTGCCTTGTCATATTATCATAACAGACGCTGTCTTTCTTTCTGTCAGGGACAGAAAGGAGATAATGGAGTTACAGGCCCACCAGGCAAGCCTGGGCCTTCTGGTCAACCTGGCCGACCAGGCCCCCCAGGTCCCCAAGGCCCCCCATCTGCAGGTAAGAGCTACACTGTTTCACTCCATCTAGAGTTTTGCTCCTGGCCAGCCTCCCCAAAGAGGGCTCATGAGATGCCAGCAGCTGTGTGTTTTGAGTTAGAAACTACCAGAGGCACGTCAATATATGTATAATTCCCCCATAATTTAGCTCACTCATCTAACTTTTATGCAAGAGAGATAAACACCAGTCTGGCTTTGTTTTAGCATTTTGGAGAACAAATAGAAAAAAAGAAGAAAAATCAGACTGGTGATGTCATCTAGACTTTAAGTGAAAAATAACAGGTAACTATTTCATCAACTAACACCTTTATCTAGGAAAACATTTTGGGTTAACAAGCTACTCTTCAACCTGGTAGCGAAGCTGAGCTTGTACATGTTTCTGTTTGCATCAACTATAGAGAGAAATCACTAAAAAGAAACCAAAATTACCATTGAACGACTCATAGATTGACTGTTATCTTGTTTTACCTTATCTATCTTGATGACCTCAACCCTTTGTTTAGCTTGTTCCTTTTTAGCCAGAGCAAGGTCTATCAGAGCACACATTTCTATAAACTGTATCTCTAAGCCCCAAAACACCGTTTACTGACCGCACAGGAATCTTTGTTCTCAGTTACACAAAAGGAATCAAATCAATTTCTTTCCTAAATTTTAAAGGAAACTGAAACCCCTCAGAATTCTACAGTGGACTCCCCCCCTTCCCCCGTGTTTACAGGAGTAATTTTCCACCACATCATAGTATAATCAAGAAATGTTGCATTTTATTAGACCCTTTAAATCAAACTAAAACTGGCTCTCTAACTCCTCCCTGCCAGGATGCCTGGAAAATAGACCCTCATACTTTGTGGAATTTCTTGTCATTCCTCCAACTTCCTCAAGACCCTCGGGGGCTGTGGTAGAAAAACATCAGGGGGCTTCCTACCATCTTTGATCCACACCTGAAATACCTGCTGTTCGAGACCATGTGGCCTGTGGGGTTTGGGGACCACCAGCCTCGTTCTGTGCTTGGGTATCAAATCATTCCCAAGTATGGGGATCATGGTTCTGATGGTTCAACTTCCCAACGAGCACCCCACTGCCGTTCCTTTGAGAGCTCATCTCTTTCCCAGCATCAGGGCATCCCCATCCTCTCATGTCTGGAGAAACCCTTTCTTGCCTTCCACTGTTCCCCTCCCCCCCAATCTTCCACACCACGTTGTCCTTGTGAGAACAGAGGCAGAAAGGCAAGTTTGTCTCGAGAAAATAGCTGTTTTTAGCCCAAGGTCTCATTCCCTCCTTGAAACAGGGAGGTCTGTGCCGCCCCAGTTTGGCTTTGTTACAGGAACTAGATATAAGGAGCAGCCTGGGTCGTGTATCCTTGAGTTGATGGGGTGATCTGGTTAGGGGTGCTTCCTACTGGCCGCCTTCGTTCTGGCAAGCACAACATTTCCTTGAGTCCCATGGGCCTGAGCCGCCAACCCAGAGGCTGAGATCATGACCTGGAGCCTGGGTTTTGCCTTTGCAAGGGGTTCTCTCGGTGGCCCACAAGGTGACTTTAAGGGCTCACAGAACAGGCGTAGCTAGAGGCATGGGGCGCGGTGCAAAGGGAGGTCTTTGACCAGTGAGGATTAGAGAGATCT
Organism: Uropsilus gracilis; assembly: GCA_004024945.1. NCBI lineage: Eukaryota > Metazoa > Chordata > Mammalia > Eulipotyphla > Talpidae > Uropsilus > Uropsilus gracilis. Next base: position 2,443 of record PVHY01014731.1, on the reverse strand, counting down.
CCGTGTGTGCATCTGTGTGTGAAGGCCAGCCCTCATCTGACCTGACTTCATGTCTCTCCTGGCTCTGGGGCTGGGTGAAAGGGCAGGGCCTGGAGACCCTCAGTAACTCCCCCAGGCTCCCTCTGTTCTGTCTGGGGGGGAACTGCAGCCCCATCCCTTTACTGGGCGCACACAGTCTGTTTCTTTGCTTTGGTCTCCGAGGTCCTCCTCACTCAGCCTGTGTTGCCCACCTCCTCTGCCAGCCTCACTGCCCTCTGCCCTGCAGCCGACACCCCAGTGTCTGCTGAGCTAGACCGTATTCCCATGATCGCTCTGGATCTGCACAGCCTGAAATTGCAGTCATTATCCTCTGGCTGTCCCCCCCCACCCCCAGCCAGTCTTCTTGCTCCCAAGCTCTGTCTTCAGTTAGGCCTCCCTGAGCCCCTAAGAGGCGAGTCCCCCTCCTGGGCCAGGCTGCACTCTGTCTCCTGTCACAGGCCCCCTGCGGCGTGGTGTGCAGGTGTGCCATCTCATCTTCCTTCTGGGTCCTTATGGCTGGGGCTGGGGCTGAGGGGCTCTGCATCCCGCAGGCCCCGGCAGGTGGGCGGGAAGGACCTGGCCTTGCAGGGGGGCTGCATGGGCTTTCACAGGTCCACCAGGTCCACCTGGGCTGTTGCACAGCAGTCAGGGCCATGCCAGCCTCCTCTGTGCCCCGTCTCCTCCCCGAGCTGCCCTGTGACTCATTTCCTTCCAGAGGAACCACTTGGAGTGAACGAGCTGAAGAAATATGGCCGTTCCCTTGCTCTTTGGAAAGGCTTCTAGGAAGTGGTGGGGGGAGAAGAGTCTGAAAGAGACCTCTGTGGCTGGGGCTGTGGATTATCATCAAGAGTTGGAACAGGCCCCAGAGCAATCCCAGAGACGACCTCTGAGGCACTGGTGAAAAGTCCCAAACCTGCTCTCAGGGAGACAGACACCGTGTCTACTACGCCCGAGATTCAGGGCACGGCGGCCCGGAGTTCCAGAAACCAGCCCAGATGCCTCCTGGGCCAGAGTCCTGGATTCTGAGGACCACAGCTGCTTCCTGCTCTGCCTGCTCCACCCCTCCCCTGACAGATGAGAACCTTGCGCCCCAGAGAAGCCACTTCCCTGAGGTAGCAAGGCTCACTGGCAGGTAGCCCCGCCTGGCTGAGCCTCTGGTCTAGCCCCCTGTGCGTCTGTGACTCCTGGTCCTGAGGCCTGGCCTGTCTGAGCAGCCTGGGGGCTGCCCTGTGAGGTAGGATGACTCTGGGGTTCCTCTGCCTTCTCTCAGACTCCACCCTCAGGCCTGCCTCCCTTCCCCCAACACCCCCCCCCTCAGCAGCCCACGAGAAGGGAGGCTCCCTGGGAGAAGGTGGGGAACCCTGTCCTCTGGCTGTGGGGGCTGCTGGAGAAGCCGGGCCCCCGAGAGCCGAGGCGGGGCAAGCTCAGGGTGCAGTGCCCTTCAGTCTGGCTGGCAGAGAATTGGCAGGGGCCAAGATGCCCTCCGACAGCTGGGAGGAAAGAGCAGGGAAGCTGCGGGGTTGGCAGGAAGGAAGCAGGATCCATGCAGGTCCTGTCAGCAGGCTGCGGTGGTTCCGAGGCCCGGTGCTACGGGCAGGGAGGTGCTAGGAGGTGAGTGAGAGGCAGCTTTTCACCACCCCAGCTGCAGAGAGAGAGAGGAGCTGGGGCCGGAGGAGGGAATAAGCAAAATGCTTTCAGGATGTAATTTGCAATAACCGAATTACAGATTTGACTGAGCCCTTCCTGCGCCCAGACAGGGTCTGGGTGAATCATCATGGCCGGGAGCTGCCAGCTTCCTGTGCGCATGCGCAGTGTGGATGCCTGGCTTGTGAACGGTGTGTTGTTCACCCAAACATGAATCCAGACCGCAGCCTCACCATGGTCAACTGGCCAACGGGACAGACGCCTGGGTCTCTCAGGTCACAGACACTGAGGTGGACGGCTCCAGTGCCACACGCACGTTTTCATTTCCAGAGCGTCCCTACCTGCATTTCCCCAGGAGCTTGAGGACCCAGAATCTTCCTGGGCTGGTGGAGTCTGTCTCTCGGGGCTCTTCTGAGACCTTGGGAACACAGGACGGAGCTTCTCCCACAGGGCCCACCCTCCCGCGTGCCTGCGGGCCTCATCTTGGGCACATCTGTCCATCCACCCAGGAAGGCTCAGGGGCGGGAGCTTCTTCAGCTGTGGCAGCTTCCCCGTGGTCCTGCCCTGCCCCCCCACCTCCCCACCCCCACCCCCCGCGACCATTTTAGTCTTTGTTTTTGCAGGAAAAGAGGTGCCTACATATTTCCTCTTCAGTCCCCATCTTTCCTGTTCTTGCTCTCGTCCTTTTAAGTCTGACGAACTTTTTCTGAAGACCTTTTCCTTCCAGTTCATCAACGTCATTCATTCATTCATTCATTCATTCATTCATTCATTCATTCAT